>OZ023263.1:249288467-249488467 GCA_964006375.1 Tillus elongatus | reverse complement strand
CCGTGGATCTCCAAAAAATATTTGACTGGGGAAGTAGAAATCTTGTACAATTCAACCCCACCAAAACTAAGTCTTGCTTTCTTTCCCACAAGAGATACACCAGCCCTAGACCCATCATAATGAACAACCAAGTTATTCAAAGTAATGAGTCATTTTCTCTTGTTGGCATTTCTGTGGATCGAAATCTTAATTGGCACCAACATGTCACATCAATTGCAGAAGCGGCTGCTAAGAAATTAGGTTTCCTCTTCCGGGCTCGCAAATACTTTTCACCAGCTAATCTCTATACCTTATATACTTCACAAATAAGGCCAAACCACGAATACTGCTCCCACATCTGGGGTGCCGCTGCCGCTTCTACACTCGCTATCCTGGACTCCATTCAAAATAGAGCTATACGTCTCATCGGTGACCCTACCCTCACCCAAAGGCTGCCATCCCTTGCCCACCGACGTGCCGTTGGTGACCTCTCTCTCTTTTATAGATATCCGAAGGGGACTGCTCATAGGAGCTTTCCTCCATAGTTCACCCACCTGCTGCCCCCAACAGATCCACCAGGGGAACAGAGCGAGTGCACTGTTTTACTGTCCAGGTCACCAGACATAGAACATCTTGTTATGCCCGCTCTTTTGTCCCGAGGACTTCCAAGTTGTGGAATTCCTTGCCCGCACATGTTTTTCCTTCTCCTCCGAACCTCCAAACCTTCAAGTCCAGAATTAACAAGTTGCCTCTTTCCTCCTTGTCGACACCCACGGTACGATAGTATTTAGGCTGTAAGCCCTCGTGGTGTGTTGTTGAAATAAAAAATATATAAAAAAAACTTCAAATTATATATGTTCGGCAGGACTTCCGCGGTCATAAGTGCGGCAAAGGCTTGGCTCTCGGGTTCAACCGTGTCCAGAATTGGATGAAACTCGACGTTTCACACCCGGTTTTTGAGTGTTTATATTGAAAACTTTGAACGCGGAAAATTCGTTATGGTAACAAATTTTCATAACAATGGGTTCCCATCAAAAATCGTCGTTTAATGAATTGTTGTTAAAAGTAAAAAGAAATAATCACAGGAAATGTGTGGAGAAAAAATTAATATTAAAATATAAAAAATATGATGCCTTTAGATATTTCTCAGAAATGTAAGCGAATCTGTCAGTTTAAAGTTAGATCTGGTGTTTGGCAATAATACGCATGCATAGAAACAATTAGGTGAACAAAAAAACTAGAATAGGTGGCCAAATGAAAGGTATACTAAGTAACAACAAATCCTGAATGCTATAAGATATCAGTCACCACCCCCCTCGGTCACCCAGACCACGGCATGGTCACTGCTTCCTGCGCAATGCAACCCGAGGTCACACAGTCATCACACCCACGTATCGTTTGGCACTACAACTCCGCAAACTGGGACGAAATGCGGGATTACTTTTCCTCATTTCCATGGGCGTCTGTCTGCTTCTCTCATCCTGACCCCTCTGATATCTCACAAAACGTCACCGAAATTATCCAAGCTGGCATGGAATTATTTATTCCACGTACACAGAAAACCTCTTTAGCCACTCAAAAGCACTGTTTCTCTAAATCTTGTGACAAGGCCAGACTTGAAAAGGTCAAAGCTCACAACACGCTTCTACACGATCCCAGTCAAGAAAATCGTCACGCATTTAACGACGCAAGAAACCGCTATGTCCGCATTCCTTCTGAGGCAAAAACTCGTTTAATAACCACATCGAAAACAAAGTCCTCTTAAGCTCCAAAGGCAGCAAACCCTTCCGGACTCTTGCTAAATCTATTGGGAATAATTTCTGCAAGAGCTCGTTCCCACCTCTTGTTTTAGGGGATGAAATTGTTTCTACCGCCCTGGGCAAGGCTGAACTTTTTGCCTCGTTTTTCGCCGGGTGGGTTGAGACCTCCTCCAAATTTCCAACCACCAACAGCCCCAATGTCGAGCATAAAATGACGGATATCATTTTCAAAACTAAAAAGGTACGAAAGATGCTCTCTTCTCTTAATACCAGGAAAGCCTCTGGCCTTGACGAGATCTCAGCAATTGTTCTCAAAAAATGCACACCAAAACTTGTTCCTGTCCTGATTCGTCTGTTACAATCGAGGCATATTCCGTAGTAACTAGAAAACTGCTCTAGTACAACCCGTCCCCAAGAAAGGATCCAAAGCGCTTCCTAGAACTACAGGCCTATTTCTTTCATATATATATATATATATATATATATATATATATATATATATATATATATATATATATATATATATATATATATATATATAAACACCAAATTACTAAAATTTCTTGAAAAAAACAGTCTAATACACGACAGGCAGTATGGATTCCGTCAGCGCTGATCAACTGCCGACCTCCTTTCCTTTGTCAACCATTCTTGGAACAAATCTATGGAACTACACGGTGAATCCCAGATTGTCGTTCTAGACATATGCAAAGCATTCGACCAGGTCTGGCACGCAGCGTTACTTAATAAGCTTCTGGCCTATGGCCTACCACCAAAACTCTGTACCTGAACAGCAAACTCTTAACTGGAGCTTTTCTGTTGTCGTGGATGGCCATTACTCTAAACTATATCCAATTAATGTAGGAGTTCTTTAGGGTTCAGCTTTAGCCCCTACTTTGTTTCTTCTCCACATAAATTATCTCCTCTCTAGCACATCCAACCTAGTTGACAGTTACGCGGACGACAGCACGCTCCACTCAAATATACAATATTCTAAAACTGTCTCTTTGGCCCAATTTGATGAGGATCGCAGACTTATGGAGGGTTCTGTCTCCGTGGATCTCCAAAAAATATTAGACTGGGGAAGTAGAAATATTGTACAATTCAACCCCACCAAATCTCAGTCTTGCTTTCTTTCTCATAAAAGATACACCAGCCCTAGACCCATGAACAACCAAGCTGTTCAAAGTGATGAGTCCTTTTCACTTATTGGCATTTCTGTGGATCGAAATCTCAATTGGCTCCAACATGTCACATCAATTGCAGAAGCGGCTGCTAAGAAATTTGGTTTCCTCTTCCGGGCTCGCAAATACTTTTCACCAGCTAATATCTATACCTTATATACTTAACAAATAAGGCAAAACCTCGAATACTGCTCCCACATCTGGGGTGCTGTTGACGCTTCTACACTCGCTATTCTGGACTCCATTCAGAAGAGAGCCATATGTGTCATCGGTAACCCTACCCTCACCCAAAGGCTGCCTTCTCTTGCCCACCGACATGCCGTTGGTGACCTTTCTCTCTTTTATAGATATCTGCACGAACACTGCTCACAGGAGCTTTCTTCCATAGTTCCTCCACCTACTGCCCCCAACAGATCTACTAGGGGAACAGAGCGAATGCACCCTATTACTGTCCAGGTGATCAGACATGAAACATCTTGTTATGCCCTCTCTTTTGTCCAAAGGACATCCAAGTTGTGGAATTCCATTCCAGAATTAACAAGTTGCCCCTTTCCTCCTTGTCGACACCCACGGTACGATAGTAGTTAGGCTGTAAGCCCTCGTGGTGTGTTGTTGAAATAATAAATAATAATAATACACAAGCATAGATACAATTTGGTGAACAAAAAAACTTGAATACGTGAAGAATGAAAGATATACTGGGTAACGTCGTAAATACACCTCTTGACATCGTAAATAGCTTTAATGCTCATTTTAGATGTGTTTATATGCCAACTTTTTCTAATCATATCAGTGTATCTAGATATGAGAGTGGTATTTGTTTATCGCCGGTTGTAGATATTACTCACATTAATGAGGATGACATTTCTGCCGCTATAAGGCAATTAACAAAAGGTCTCTTTACCGATCATGATCAGGTTACTGCTTTTCTGATGAAATTCTGTGCGCAAGTCCTGGTAAAGCCCTTACATGTTATATATATATAACCTTATTTTAAAAACGTCATGTTTTCCAAACCCTTAAAAATAGCAAAGATATGTCCAGTCCATAAGAGTGAGGATGTTGATGACGTCAGAAATTATAGACCCAATTTTGTGCAATTTCTTTAAAGTTTTGGAAATAATAATGTATTCCCATATTTATCTTTCTATCTGGCCATATATTTCACCCCATCAGCATGGATTTATGATGGATAAATCTACTGTCTCCAGCCTGACATGTTTTACACACGTAGTTAATAACCACGGGTAGCTGGATGTTATTTACACAGACTTATCAAAAACCTTTGATAGCATAGATCATCATTTAATCTTAACCAGATTAAATAAATTTGGTTTTGTTAATTCATTGTTGTTTATGTTTGTTAGATCCTTCTGATCGGTTGCAATTGGTCTCTTGTAATGGTTCTAAATCGGATACATTTATCGCTACCTCAGGGGTTCCCCAGAGTTCAATCTTGGACCTCTATTATTTTTAATTTTTATTGATTACTTAAAGGAGACTATTGACTGTGAATTTCTAGTGTATGCAGGTGATGAAGTTGTTTCACAAAATAGAGTCCACCCAAGACTTCTCTATCCTCCAGGATCGGCTGACATTCTTGATTTCCTGGTGTAATAACAATAAACTTACTCTTATTGTTTCAAAATATCAAGTTGTTGAAGCGATCACCAATACTATTAACTTATACTGTTGAACAGCTTAAATTAAATAGATCAGCACCTATAAAAGACCTAGGTGTCAATTTTGACCAAATATTATCATTTATTGAACATATTGATCATGTCACTTCATCAGCTGTGAGACTGTTGGGCTTTATAGTGCGCAATACGAAATCCTTCTTGGGCACTGATGCTTTTATTGTGTTGTTCTACTCGCTGGTTAGGTCCCGATTAGAATATGGTTCAGTGATGTGGAATCCTCTCTATACTGTTCATATTCGTCGAGTGGAAAAGATACAAAGAAGGTTTCTAAAATATCCGTATTTCAAGCTCGATGGTGTATATCCTTCTCAAGGTCTTAACTATTCGCTTTATCTGGAAAGATTTGGGTTTCTGGCTCTTCATCTGAGAAGACTGTGTGTGGCTGTAAATAGTTCAAATAAACCTATATTGTGAATTTTAAGTAATTTGAATACAATATTTAGAGTTTTTTCTAAATTAAAAATAAAATCCCAAAGACATGCGTTGAAACGACTTAGTCGTTAAAGTGCAATGCCTGACAGACAACAGGTATAAGCCACACATCAATGGTAACCAAACTAAATATATACCAGGCAAAATACATACTATCCGAAACAACAATCGTGAAATCTCGGCCGCAATTATGGAAAATAACAGACGGCATGGAATCAAAAATTTACAAACTGATTGTTATTTAACTGGGGGATTCAATCAATTATCAAAATACACTATATTTGTAGCTTTATTAGCGGCTCCAGGTACAGTTTGAATGCAGTATATATATATATATATATATATATATATATATATATATATATATATATATATATATATATATATATAATGCTATCGCATCATATAGCAGAAATGTAAACAAAATCAAGGCAAGTCTCTATAAAAGGGTTTCCTTTATCTTTAAGCTTAAACATAAGACGTAATATAAGACCGAAGCAGTCGTGGGATGTGTTTCAATTATAATTCTACCAATTATGTAATGGGATGCTACGTACATTTTGAATATATTATCGCGGTTATGAAGCCGATCTAAAGTATCACGCAAATAAAACGTTGTTGACGTGTGCCTAGATGGCGAAGGGGGCTTCGCAGAAGCAGAAGGTTACGCGATCGAATCCAGCTCGATGAAAGTATGTTTTTTTATGTTTTATTTTGAGATTTGAAGAAAGAGTAGTGCACAGATTTTATATGTTTCAAACAAGATCTGATTTGTGTTTAAAACGGATAAATGGGTTTGTCAACTTTGAGTCTGAAATTATTATTTTGTTATTGTTGATATTGAAATAAAAAACGGTTTTATTAGGTTGACTAAAACGAAATCATACTGGAGATTAATAAGGAAAAATAACTGCTACGTTTATAATTTGCCAGATACTTTACTTTCCTGAATATTAACTAAGTCTCCTTCTGGAAATCTGCTGTATAACTTTAATGAAATTGTAATACAAGTTTCTTTTTAAAGCGACTTACACTATCTACAGATACAGATAGCAAAATCTGGTTCTCTAGCTTCATATAAAATTGAGTTGTGGGCATTTTTCTCAAAATCAGTTAAAATGCAAGATTATTTTTTTTTTGATAATAGGGAGATATCGATGGTAACTTTTTCGATAGAATTCTTCAAATGTGCGTGTGCTAGGACCTGTAAAATAGATCCTCAAGGTCTGTGTATGTTTAAGGTATTAACTTTACTAATAGGCCGTATAATAATAGTATACAATTCTTCGCTATTATAACGCACTTGCTGCGTCCCTAAGTTGTTAATAATTTATTTTTTTTAATTCACTAATGAGGAGATCCCAGCTTTTGAATTTTGAAAAAAATTCTTCAAATGAGCGGTAATTAGACCCCCTAGAACACATATTCGGGGTCAGTTTCGATTTCTAGATGTTTGTGTTTATATATATATATATATATATATATATATATATATATATATATATATATATATATATATATATATATATATATATATATATGTATGTATCACACCGATAACTCAAAAAATAATAGGCCGATTTTGACAAAATTTGGTGAATACCTTCCTTTTGCAAGTGGCTTGGACAAGTTTGTTATCCAGGAAAATCGGCCGTGGTTTTCCCGGAAAATAGTGTGTCTTCTTTCGAAAAAAATATTATATCTCCGGAAATAACAAAGTAAGGGCAACACTTTAGGTTTACTTTCGGAAATTTTTTTACGTTTTCAAACAATAAAGTTGTTTTGATGAAACATGGCACATTGTTTTTACTATATAGGTTATTTTGGTAACCAATTTTGATGCCTGCTTTCTTTAAAAAAACACACATATTTGCTATTAAAAACATTTTAATGAAAATTCACTACCAAATTTGGTACACGGATTTATATCGCTATAGGTTACCTACCAAAATTTAGCTCTGTAGGTGAAAAGACAAAAAAGTTACAGGCATTTAAAAAAAATTGGGGTTTTCCTCAAAACGTCATAGTCGCGATTTAAACGTCAAAGTTGGCAACATTTAGGCAAAGAACTTGTATCTAATACGGGCTATGGAAAGAAAATGTCTCAAAAAGGATGTTTTATAAACCCTGAAGTCTTAGTTTCAACCGTCATTGTCCTCCATTTTACTATAATGCTTCCAGAAAATTCATTTCAAATAGACCCTTTCTCTGACGCATGGCAGTAGTTTTAGCTATAGAGTTTATCGTTTAATGGTATATAATTTTTGTCGAACTTTCGTAAAAAATCAATAAAGCTCAATATAGCCGTTATTATACAAGATATGAAAAAAATGTATACATAATTATAGGGTGTCTTGAGCTACATCTTAAAAATTATTTATACAATCACAGGATGGCCCATAAGTCGTTGGTAATACAATTTTTCTTTTTTGAGTCCAACACGCCTTATGTTATTGCATTTTTGCATTTTCTATCGAAATATAATGCATGTTTGTAAGAAAAGAAATTTTGGACGCAGCAAGTGCATTATGGTAGCGAATTTTGATTAAATGCTACATATTTGAAAAGCTCAATTTGCTATTAACCTATAAAGTTGACCAAGAAACGGTTTTTTTCGGGAACTCTTTAGGCTTACTTTCGGAAATTTTTGTACGTTTTCAAACAATAAAGTTACTTTGATGAAACATGGCACATTCTTTTACTATATAGGTTATACTGGTAACGAAATTTGATGCCTGCTTTCTTAAAAAAAACACACATATTTGCTATTAAAAACATTTTAATGAAAATTCACTACCACAGCGCACTTACTGCGTCCAGACTTTTTTTTAAATTGAATTTTTGACAGCTGTTGTTCAGCGAAAACGACGCACAAGAGGATTCGGCTGTACACCATTGCATAAATATTTTCGTGGAAAATATATGACCATATTAAAATTTTTTGTGCCGAGTTTTAAAATACAACGTACAGCATAAATTGTATTGATGTGGATCCGCCTTTAGAGGCTGATGTTTGGAGTTTTCTATTTGATAGAAAACTTCATTGTTGATTGAAATGTTGTGCATAACTACATTAACCAGGACACATGAATGATAAAATATACCATATACTACCAAAACTGTTGTATCCAATCCAATATCCAATTCAACAACCGTTTTGGATAATTTTATAAAAGGCCTATTTTTCAACAAGTCCCGGTAATAGATCACAAGTAAAAACCAGCAAAACATGAAATAAAATATGACTGCGAATAATTGCAGGCCTGTATGAGCTCACCGAGGCGACGTATATCTAGATAAAAGCTGAAAAAGCCGCATACCCACAGTTCCACTAGATTTTGCGATAAAGTCACAACAATGGGATCGAAAAACAATGAAGCTTTGTATCGAAAATATACTAATGAAGTGAAAATTGTATATCTGTTGACAAAGATATCAGTAGGTCAGCACATGGTTAACTTGTTCCATTCGCGTTTGAGTTTTGATTAGACTCAAGCAAGCGAGTAACAATCGACAAGTCTAAAGAGGTTAGCAATTTTATATCCCAATATGATTGTTATTACAATGTATTATTATAAAAATTTCGGGACGCAGCAAGTGCGTTACGGTAGCGAATTTTTTTTTAATATTTTTAACAGGAAATGTCTTTCTTTGATGAAAGCAGGCATCAAACTTGGTTGCCTATATAGTAGAAACAATGTACCATATTTCATCGAAATAGCTTTATTGTTTCAAAATATATAATCATTTTTCAAAAGTCTGGATGCAGCAAGTGTGTTATAGAAGTAAATTTCCATAAAAATGTTTTTAATAGCAAATGCGAGCAGGCATCAATCTGATTACCGGTAGAGCCTATCTATGCAGTAGAAACAATGTACTATATTTTATCAAAATTACTTATGGTTTGAAAATACACAAGAATTTTCCAAAAATAAACTTAAATGTTGGTTTCCTAACCAACAAATCTTACGTTAGTAGCAAATTGAGTTATTGAAATTTGAAGAATTTAATGAAAATTCGGTAAATTTGCAGATTAGCTCCCGAACGCTTTTCAAAAATTTGTTTTCAGAAACATTATTAGGACCCCACCTGGATGCACAAACCACAAGAAAAATGTCTTGTTCGCACCCACTAAGGAAGTTACGGGACTGGGAGTGAATAGGGGTGCTGGGCGGGTTAGGTAGTAAAAAAGATATATGAGCAGAAAATGCGAAGAAAACTGCTTGAAAGCTGTCCATTTAAAGCCATATGCCCATTAAATCCTGCCTACTTCAAACAGCACCCCTATTTGCCCCAGGTCACGTAACTTCCTTGGGAGGGTATGAACTCTTGTGGTTTATGCAACGAGGGTGGTTGTATGCACACGATGCACACGAGGGGGGAAGTAAAATGCCTACGACGAAGCAGACACCCCCCCGGTCGAAGGCGCGGGGCGAGACAGGGGGTTTAGCGGGGGGGGGGGCTGCTTCGTAGTGGAGATTTTCTTTCCTCCTCGAGTGCATACAACCACCCTCGCTGCATAAACTACAAGAAAAATATCTTGCTCCTACCCGCCAAGGAAGTTACGGCACCTGAGGATATAGGGGTGCTGTGCGGGGTAGGCAGGGTTTAAGAGAGATATCGCTTTAAGATGTGAAAAAGACAGCTTTCAAGCTGGTTTTATTCGCATTTTCTGCTCATATTTCCTTTTTACTACCTACCCCGCCCAACACCCCTACTCACTCCTGGTCCCGTAACCTCCTTGAGGGGTGTGAACAAGAAATATTTCTTGGAGTTTGAGGATTCAGTGGGGGGGATTCAGGTTTCTGAAAACAGTTTTTTGAAAAGCGTTCGGGATCTAAACTGCAAATTTACCGAAATTTCGCTACCAAAACGCACTTACTGCGTCCAGATTTTTTCTTACAAACGCATCATATTTCGATAAAAAATGCAAAAATTCATTAATGAATTTGTTTTACGAAAATTTGCTAAAAAAATTATAGACCGTTAAATCATAAACGTCACTAAACCTACAGCGAAAGTATAAACTTAACTAAACCGACAGCCAAAGCATCAGAGAAAGGGTCTATTTGAAATGAATATTCTGTAAGTATTAGTAAAATCAGGGGCAATGATGGTTGAATCTGAAACTTAAGGGTATGCAGAACACTCTTCTTGCAACATTTTCTTTTTACAATAGGTATTTGTTTAACGTTCTTTGCCTAAACATTGCCAATTTTGACGTTTAAAATTGCGAGTTTGATGTTTTCAGGAAAACTCCAAAATTTGTTTCTTTAACTGCCCATAACTTCTTTGTCTTTTAAGCTATAGACCTAAATTTTGCTACAGAGTTCGCTTTTTATAATACAAACACGCGTACCAAATTTACATACAATTGTTAATTTGTTGTTTAATATTGAACGAACTATCATTTTCCAAAACTTCCCTTGATGTCTTGCTGCATCAGTAAGAAGGTTACGGTAGTAAAAAGCCAACCCAAACAGGTGGCAGTGAGAATGGGAAGAGGAAATGTCAACATCTCAGTGGACAAAGAGGCTCATTTAACACGTAAATACATAGATATCGGGACAGCATTGTTTTGGTTCTTGCCTTCTTTTTTTCTTCTCTTCTATTTTCGTGTATTTCGTAAGTTACCTCTCTTGCTAATAAGTGTATAGGGATTGTTCCCGCAATCACCTGCATTGCTTTCGTTGCCACTGTTCTATATGCGCTTGCTATTCTGATGGCTACCCTCCTCTGTGCCCCCTCAATCTTTTTTCTATACTTTGTTTTTGACAGCACCGCCTTCCATGCTGGTGCACCGTACAGTATGACTGAGTTTACCACACTGCTTAGCACTCTCCTTCTCCCTGGTTTTGGTCCACCGATATTTGACATCAGACGCCCTAGCTTTGCGAGCATCATGTCTGCTTTTGCCACTACTCTCTCTATGTGCACCCCCATGTTCATGTTATGTCATATTTGTATACCGAGGTAGTTCAGGCTTGTCTGCGACTGAATTTCTGCATTCCCCACCATGACGGTTACTGTTCTCAGTGTTCTTCGACCCACTAGCACTATACTTTCAGTTTTGTGGGGCGCGAGTTGTAGACCACTTTTTGCCATCCAGTTTTCCACCCTTGCCACTGACCAGTTGATATATTCTTTTATGTCAGCCTTATTTCCTCCGCTTACAACCAGCGCCAAATTATCTGCATACCCTATAATAGCCGTGTTGTTTACCGATTCCAGACTAAAGACCTTATCGTAATACAAGTTCCACAGTGTTGGTCCCAGGACCGACCCCTGAGGCAGGCCACATGTAACCTGCATCCGATATTTCTGTCCAATCAGTAGCTGTATGTTTTCCAGGTAACTACATACTATTTTCAGCATATATGGTTCAACCTGCCTCTTTCTTAACACTTCGTATATGCCTCTCCAACGCATTTTAACGTCCAATGTTACCATGGCCGCAAACCTGTTTTTATTGCGTTCTTTCCTTGTCACGTCCTGTACCTTCTTTACAGCATCCATCGTCGAGCGCCCCTTGCGGAAGCCAAATTGATTTTCTGCTGACCCTCCTCTTCTCTCGATTTCCTTTTTTTAGTCTGTTATTTATTACATGTTCATATAATTTTGCTATTCCATTTTCCAGGCACATAGTTCTATATGACTTCCTTTCTCCCGTTTTCTGTGGCTTCTCTAATAACACCAATCGAGCAGTCTTCCATTCTGACGGAAAACTTCCATCAGTGATTAGTTTATTTATCGTAACTTGTAATATCTGCGGATTCTGTTCTGCTACTGCCTTAACTACCTCGATCGGTATACCATCCGGGTCTGCAGCTTTACCAGATTTCATCCTTTGGCCTGATTCCTTTATTTCTTCATCTGTACAAGGTGGAATATCCTCAGACTTCACCTCCACCCTTGGCCATTATTTGACTTCGTGTTTAGGGAACAATTCCTGCGCTATCTTATTTTGTTCGTCGTCACTTATTGTCATTTGTGTTCTTGTACCAATTTTACCTGTGACAATCTTGTACCCCAGTCCCCAAATATCATCATCTATTTCTTTACAAAGAGACTCCCATGCCTGTTTCTTTGCCTTTGTTATTCATGTCTTTAATTTCTTCCTGCTTTCCCTGTATTGGTTCTGTGCTTCCTCTCTATCACTACTTCTGATGTTTTTTTCCTATTGATTCTAGGGACCTTCCTTCTCTCCTTTGTAGATTCGATTCTGATTTTGGCGATCTCTTCATTCCACCAATATGCACCTTTTCGTCTGCCGTATTGATGTTTCCTCTTCAAGCACACCTCACACGCTCTTTCTAGTGCTCTATTCAGTTCTTTGACACTACCCTCATAGCTTTTCTACTTTGCTTGTCTCTCTATTTCTTCTAGTAGTTTCCCTTTATATTCAGCCTTATACGTCCACCCTTTAATTGTTCCAGTTTTCTGGGCACTACTTATCGGCTCTGATATCTCAAGAAGGATATTTTTGTGGTAGCTCAGGTTCTCGTCGTTCTCCACGTGCCAGCCTCTCACGTATCTCTGTAGACTTGATGAACACATGTCGATATATGACGATCCTCCATTCCTTACGATTGTTGGAAGTGTACCATCATTCAATATATTATAGTCCGCTTGGCACATCCATTCTGTCAACGCTTTTCCCTTTTTGTCTTCTCTTTCCGAGCCCCAACTATAGGCTTTTGCATTAAAGTCCCCTCCAATTAATATCTGTTTCTTATGTTGCCTAATGTCTCTGTTTAGAGAGGTTAGAAATTTCTGGAAGTCTTCTTCTCCAATTGCAGGTGATACATAGCAGGAGTACAGAAGTATGTCAATCATTTCAATCCATACATAGCCTTTACCCATTCCCATTCTGTATACTTGTGTTTTGCTATTTGTAACATATATTGCTTCATCTACATTTTCGTCTGTTACCCATTTGGTGTTTGCCACCGCCATGGAAATGAGTAGTAGTAATAGTAGTAGTAGTTTTTTTTTTTTTTTGGGAGGGGAAACCGCTTGGCGAAAGATGCTGGCTCATGGCTTCTGATGCATCCAACAGTGTCGGGCGCAACTCCGACTAAAACCCCTCTGGTTCTGCCTTCAGGCTAGCCCGTTTCACCATTTCTGATATTCACAGGCTGCCGCAGGTTTATTTGTCATTCTTTCTTGCCTTATATGTTGATCTTCCTTTGGTGTCTCTCATTTTCTTCCCGTTTCTTCTGCTTCATAATATTCACCATCATGTTGTGAAGTGTATCCCAGCTTTCCCTAGATTCGATCATTTCAGGGATTATATTTGCTATAGTCAGCTTAGATTTTAATTTCGCCTCTGCTTCTTCTCTTGCATCGCTCCATTTCGGACACTCAAAGATCACATGTTCGACCGAGTCTACACTATTCACACAATACACACAGAGATCGGATGTCTCCAGTCCCATTCTTTTAGTGTATGCGCCAAAAGATCCATGGCCCGTAAGGATCTGCGTCAGCCAAAAATCCAACTTCCGATGCTCGCACTTCACCCATGCCGTCAGGTCTCCTATAAGAGACTTTGTCCACTGTCCTTTCTCAGTGTTGCTGTTCCACTCTTCCTGCCACTCTTTCATAATACGTTCCCTTATATTGATTTTATCATCTTGACAAGCTTGGTGGATTTGTACCCTCTCTTCTACTTGTAGTTTTATGGGAATAATTCCTGTGATAACATTTAAGGCCTTCGTCGACACCGTTCTATACGCCGATGCAATACGCAACAAGATCTTCCGTTGTACTCGCTCCAGCATTTCCCTATATCTTTTATATTTGAGGACACTATGCCATATTGGTGCGCCATAAAGCACGATATTGTGCACCACGGTGCCCAAAACTGCCCTCTTCGAGCTGCTAGGGCCCCCTACATTTGGAAACAATCTTGTCAAGATGGAGACTCTGGTTTCGGCTTTTTTTACAGTTTCCACTACATGCTGTTTGAACGTTCTTCCCTGGTTTACATATATTCCTAAGTACTTTACGTTGTTTTTTGGTTTTATTTGTAAGTCTCTTATGTTAAAGCAGATGTTGTTGCGGTCCCTCTTACCTTTTAGAATCAGCGCCTCTGTTTTATTTGGTTCCAACTCCAATTTATGGTGAACTAGCCATCGGTCTATTCTCCTGAGGCACTCATTTGCTTGCGCTATTAGCGACTTTTCGTCCTCAGCGGCCACCACTAGTGCGAGGTCATCAGCAAAAGCTATGGTCCTAGCCATTCCAATAAGTGGTACCCCCAGCACTCCATCGTAAAGGATATTCCACAATGTGGGCCCCAAGACCCAGCCCTGCGGGACGCCCGTTGGTGCGGGAATCTCCTCTCCTTTGTTACAGACTACCCTACGATCTTTCAAGTAGTCCGACACCGTGTTCACCAAATATGCTGATATGTTTCTGCGCCTCAGTTCTCTAATGATCAGACTGTGCCTGGCGGTGTTGAATGCATTTTTAACATCTAGAAGAAGTAGCACACACCACTTCTGTTTTGTATGATCCAGAAACTCGTAGATACTCTCCACAGCCTGGATAGTAGATCTCCCACTCCTGAAGCCATACTGGTTCTCGTGCAAGTTTCCCTTTGCTGCCATTTCTGCTCCGATTCTCTCTCTTATCAGCGCCTCATAGAGTTTACTAATAGCGTTCAGTAAGCATACTGGCCTGAATTTCAGTTCCTCCATGCAGTCTTTTCCCTTTGGTAACAGCACCACCCTGGCCACCTTCCAGTCGGTTGGAAACTTTTGTTCTTTCAGTAGGCCATTAAGAACTTTCAATATCCATTGCGGCTGCTGGTCAATTACCTCCTTTATGACTTCAGCAGGTAGCTTGTCCGGGCCGGCCGCCTTGCCTCGTTTCATTTTTCTTGCCGCTGCTCTCAGTTCCTCTATGGTGAATGGCTCGACGGTTGTCTCTGTCTGATTTTCTTCCCAAGAGTCGTTTTCACTAGGAAATAGTCTGGATACTACCTTTCTTTTTATGTCAGGGTGCAGCTCATACGGAGTGACCAGCTTGAGTTCCTTTGTCACTATTTTGTATGCACCTCCCCAAATGTCATTTTCAAGCTTCTCGCATATTCGTTGCCAATGGTCTTTTTTAGATCTGCGGATGAGTTTTCTTAGCGTCTTCCTTTTTTCCTTGAGTTGAGCGTTTACTTCGATGAGCTTGTTGCTGTTTATATTATTTTTCTTTAACAGTTTAGTCTGAGTACGTCTTATTTTATTACATTCGTCTCTTTTTTCCTGAATGTCCGAGTTCCACCAGTAAGGGACTCTTATGGGGATCTTGTGTTCTCTCAGAAGGCTATCTTTGTGAGCTTCCCCAATTACCTTTGTGCACTCTTCCGGTGATGTGTGCATACTTTCATGACCAACTCTCAACTCCAGTGAGGCTCGAAATGTCTCCCAATCCACATAGTGTTTTTGCGCACGTTGTGCGCCTTTTGTTTCTACGTCCCCCACTTCGAAGTAAATATATTTGTGGTCGGTGTGGCTGTCCATTTTCAACACTTCCCAATTCTTGAAAGACTTTGCGATTCTGTTGGAAGCAGCAGTGATGTCTATGTGTGATTCACTAGAACCTCGAACAAAAGTCGAATCTCCATTATTCAAGACCACCAGATCCAGTGCTGAGAAATGGTCCATCCAGTAGTGGCCTTTTTGATCAGTTTTTGGTGCTCCCCATACCACCGATTTGGCATTTATATCTCCAGCCAGAACCACAGCATGGTATCCGTTATCTGCTTCCTGCACTATTTTGTCCACCTCCGCCTTATATGTTTGCAGCGGAATATTTGGCGAAACATAGCACACTATCCACTTAACACTATCTGTTTTCACACACACAAATCCTTTTCCCCGCACTACACCACTGACACTAAGATTTCTTTTTAAAAACCTAATCGCTACATCTGTTTTTTGATCCTTTATCCAGTTCTGGCTTGCTACTTGCTTTTTGTTGGGTTCACAAATTATTAACATGTCTATATCTATTTGCCTTGCCGTAGCTATTGCTAGATCCTGTGCTTCTTTACCCCTCCCGACGTTGATTTGTAAAACTTTAATACCCATCTTCTACCGTAACACTACTCGCTAGTCTAGGTCTTCCCTTTTTTTTGGCTCTATTCTTGTCCTCCGCTTCTTGGATTAGACGCTTGAAAAACGGACATCTAAACTGGTCCGCTCTATGGCCATTTTTTTTTGCATTGTAAGCAGAAGGCTAAGTCCTTGCATTCTTTTGCCTTGTGCCTTTCTTCCCACAATTCATGCATTCTTCCGACCTATCTGGGTTACTGCATTCCAGCTTCGTGTGACCGAATTCTAGACATTTATAACATCTTTTAAGGTATACCCTTTCTCTGATCTGGCACACAGCCCAGCCTACTTTGATGTTTCGTCGTTTCAGCAACTGTGTGGCTACACTTTTTTCGACTTCGACCGTAGCCACTTGGCTTTCTCGTCCCCCCGGTCTTAAAGATGTCACCTGTATAAGTTCTTCACTTACTTGTGTGACTGCTATGATGGCTTCAACTAGTTCTTCCTTCGTTGTGTCTTCATCGATGTTAGTTACATGCAGGGTACTCATGGATTTTCTAAAACCCACCTTGATCCCATGCATTTTGTTGGTCATAGCTTTACACAGTGCTTCCGCATTTGCTTTGTCCCCATCTATGACCACCCGAAGTTTCCCTAGCGCTGTTTGTCTTAGGTGTCTTACGGTTACCCCCATCTCTTTTATGTCGACTTTACTTTTTACGCTTTTTACCAGGTCTGCGTAGCTGACCCCTTCTGCACTTACTATGAGCTCTTCCCTGGGAGCTCTTTTGATCTTACTACTTTGCTCCCTTTTCTTGTTCTTTGGGAGCATGAGAGTAATATCTATTTGTGTGTGTCTGAACTCGCACTCGACAACTTTCCGGATCAAATCCATATTTATTTCTGTTGGCGCCACTATTGCAATACTGTTGCTCTGATTTTCTTCCAGACAGCTCCGCAGATCCGCTGCCTGCTCAAACATATTTGCTACATTTTGCAACTCGTTCTGTTCCGTCTGGTGTGGCCAGAAGTAAAAAGTTTCTTTATTTTCTTTCTCCCCTCTCCGGGTAGAGATTTTTGTTCTTCTTATGAGAAAGTCGATTTTTCCTTTCTCTGCTGTTTCTTTTATAGTGGCCCCTAATTCCGGGTATTTATCCAGCATTTGCTTTGTCATTCCTCTTTCCTCATTCTGCTCTTTAGTAGTTATGAGTACAATATCCTTGCCGCAGGCGTTAGTTTTAACCGGGTTCCCTGTTTCCACTCTTGTTTTTTTGTAGACCTCCTCTGGCCATTTATGAAACATTACTTGTTGCCATTGTTCAACTGTTTCTTCTTCTTCTATAACCCTGCGTATAATTTCTGTTTTCCTACCCGCTTCTTCAGTTGTCATATCCTCCATGTTAATTGTGTCTTGTGTCTGTGTGCCAATGCTTCTTGTAGCCGATGGTGGTGCAGCTTTTTTTGTGTCCCTTGGGTATGTTTCCCATTCTACACACATATGGCTCAAGATTTCTATGTTACGTGCTGTATCGTTTATTAGCTTTTTAATTTCGCTCTTTGTGTTTGGGATAGTCTTAACAAGATTCTTGAGTTCAATTGTATTTCCTACCACATTGTTCATCATTTTTCGGAATTCCATGAATTGCTTTCTTGTTGGGCTTCCTTCTGCTTTCCTTTTCTTCGTTCCTGTAGAATCTTCCTCACTTTTAGCAGCACTCCGCATCTTACTTTCTTGGTGGAACAGATCCCCTATTGAGCCGCTTCGATATCGGGGTGGCGACCGCGTGATCGAATCCCTTCTTTTGAAGGGGTCTAGGTCCCGCCACTCTATCTCCTTTTTAGCGCTCTTGGGTTTTATTTCCTTTCTGTGCCTGTCCTCTTCCTTTCCAGTAGTGGTATCCAGAGCACCGGCCTGGTCTCCTACCAGTTGCTCATAGCGGACGCAGTCTGACGGTCGGGGGGAGCCCGCTCTCCCACTCTCCACTCCGACCGGTACTGGGGTATCCCTCCCCTGCACCGTAAACTCTTTTTCTTTGTTTGTGTCAGCCATATTTTTCTTTTTGTCAAATCCATTTCCATTGCCAGTCGTCATCAGGTAATCTTAGTTTAAAGCGTTAAATGAAATGACGCCTAGCCCTCGGATAACCTAATAGCGTCGGTGTCAGAAAAGAACAAGAGTCGGCCGACAGTAGGAGAAATAGAAGTTTGGCCAGATAGGAAAGATGAAAGTGGAGGGATCTCACCCAAGACAAGTTGAAGAAAGGTGAGTATCCAGCTCAGGTGTGTATGGTGGTCATGTGTATGTGTATGAGTATGTAAGTATGTGTTTGTGCTCGCGTGTGGTGTGGTGTGTGCACCCCCGTAGTCGCCATCCACGTACTCACAAGCGGCGAGCCCCTGGGGGAGTAGTAGTAGTAGTAGTAGTAGTAGTAGTAGTAGTAGTAGTAGTAGTAGTAGTAGTAGTAGTAGTAGTAGTTCCCCAGGGGCTCGCCGCTTGTGAGTACGTGGATGGCGACTACGGGGGTGCACACACCACACCACACGCGAGCACAAACACATACTTACATACTCATACACATACACATGACCACCATACACACCTGAGCTGGATACTCACCTTTCTTCAACTTGTCTTGGGTGAGATCCCTCCACTTTCATCTTTCCTATCTGGCCAAACTTCTATTTCTCCTACTGTCGGCCGACTCTTGTTCTTTTCTGGCACCGACGCTATTAGGGTATCCGAGGGCTAGGTGTCATTTAACTTACCGCTTTAAAAAAAAAAAAAAAAAAAAAAAAGGACTACCTGATGACGACCGCTATGGACATGGACACCACAAATACAGAGAATATGGCAGAGTCACACAAAAAAGAACAGTTTACGGAGCAGGGGAGGGAGACCCCAGTTCCGGTCGGTGCGGTTGCTGAGAGGACAGGGCACCCCCGACCGCAAGCAAGCTACTGTCAGGAGAGCGCGGTGGAACACCGCCAGGCTGTGCTCTCTGGCTCAATTACTGGCAGCTCCACATATACTGGACGAAGTTTTCAATCGGCGGAAAAGGCCGCGGAGAAAACACCTGAAGCGGGGGTTATGACAGGAACGGTGGACCCATTTGCACGACGGGGCTCGGTAACGAGGACTCCGCCTCTAGCAGCTGAAGCGCCACCCCAAAGGAGTAGATCCTTAACGAGATCCTTAACGAGCGATATATTATGCGAAGAGACCAAGCAGAGCGCGAAAAGATTGCGACAGGAAACGCCTCCACAATCCAGTGAGAAAAAAGGTGAAAGTGAAGAATCCCGCATGTCAAAGAAATAAACGAGATACTTATTAGACTAACTAGACAGAGTGAAGATATAGCAACAGCAATTAAGACTACGCCAAATACCAAGGCTGAGATTAAAAAAGGAATTAGGGGAGTAACGCAACTAGTCGACGCACTGCGAAACAGGATGAACGAGTGGCAAAGTGGAAGTAGAGATGAAAGCATGGTGGGAAAACAAACACAGGGAGACAGGCAGCCAAGGAAAGAGAGAAGAGACACTAAGGAAGCAGGCACACAGGTAAACATAGAGAAGGACATGAAAACAACAGGCACACAAGTGGACATGGATAACAAAGCAGAGCGGGTACTCGAAGCTGTCGCAGAGGCATGCAATTTTAAAAAATTTGCACAGGTGTTGGACGTGCAATGGCCGGAATATGCATACCAAGTAACAGAAGTTAAAACGGATAACCCATTCAAAGTAGCCGAAAAATGGGACATAACAATTGTGGCAAGCCCCGACGATAAAGAAGAGGAAAGCATATTGAAAGGGATAAAACAGAGATACCCAGAGGTCCGAGAAATATTCAACGAGACATTAGAAGAAGGAAAAACAGAATACTTACGTATGGCAACAACGACTTACACCAGTAGACGACGAGGAGGAGATGAAAAAACTAGGTACATGTTTATCGTACCATACAAAGTGGACAAAAGTGGAACAAACAACATGGAAGAATTCGCAAGGGCTATATTAAACTGGAAACAAGCAATTATAGAACAAGGAAGAAACACAGTGGCTATAGTTACACCGGAAGGGCTAGACAGAAATTACGTTCGGAAGATAGTGGAATGGGCTTTCAGAGGTGGAAACATAAAAGTTACCTATCTGATACCGGAGAACAAAGTAAAGAACCTAGAAACAGAAAATAGGCTTAAGCATAATAAATTAAAGGACAAGAAGCTTATTGAAGAAACGGTATTAGTCAAAACAAACGGACAAACGTATGCTGAATTATTAAAATCAATGAAAGAAAAGATTGACATGAAAAAAATCGGCGTTCAAATTAAACGAATCAAGAAGACAGCACAAGATCACCTGGTTCTTACAGTAGAAGGTAAAGATAAAGCTACAACCCTGAGTAATGAAATCAGAGCAAATCTCCGAGAAGTAGAGGTGAGCGCAAAGAAACGCGAAACTATCCTTATGGTGTACGGCATGGAAGAAACGACGACAGAAGAGGAGCTGAAAGAATCTATTGCCACAGAGTTACAGACCGAAGCTCAGCAAGTGAGTATTAAGTCTATGAGACCAACCAGAAGAGGACTAAAGAATGCAACGATAACGATCGCAAGAGATCTAGCAAATACGATCATTAAGAAAGGGGTGATTGAAGTAGGCTGGCTAAGATGTCCAATAAAAGAGAGAGTTGACATCCTGAGGTGCTATAAGTGTCATCAGTTTGGACATAGAGCACACGAGTGCACAGAGGAGGGAGATAAATCAAATGCTTGTTTGAATTGTGGGCAAGAAGGGCATCAAGCAAAAGAGTGCAAAGGCAACCCATATTGCGGTAAATGTCAAAGGGACGGCCACAGATCTGATCAGACCAGGTGCCCTTATTTTAGAAGGATGGTAGAAAAGGCTAGAAGGACGAACCTCAAGCACTCTACGTAATGAGCAAACAACCTATAAAAATACTACAGACAAACTTAATGAGGTCACACAATAGCCATGACCTAGTAGAAGAGTTAGCAAGAAGAAAAGAGGTAGACATATTGGTAGCTGGGGAACCGAACAGGAAACGAGTAGTCAACAGTGACTGGATCAAGGACAGAAGAGATAGCGTGGCGGTGAAGTTCCTGAATAGACGATTGGAGGTAAAAAAAGTGGAAGTAGGAAACGGCTACGTATGCATTTGTCTAACCAAGGCTCGTATATGCTGCTGCTACAGTTCACCCAACATCTCTCTGGAAGACTTCAAGGCAGAAATCGACACAATAATGATTGATAGGGATCAGCATGGAGGAGATACCATTATCTTAGGGGACCTCAACGTAAAGTCGCCGCAGTGGGGCTCGCCGACAACAGATGATAGGGGCGAATATCTTACTGAATGCCTGTCAGCTCGAGATATGGTAGTGCACAACACGGGAGGGACCCCTACTTTCTCCAGAAACAGCACCGAATCGTATATAGATGTAACACTCTCGACAGCTAATATCGCAAGAGCAATCAACAAATGGCAAGTGTTGGAAGAAGAAATTCTGAGCGACCACCGGCCCATATATTTCGAAATTGAAAAAATGAAACAAAAAAAGGGCCCAGGAGGGGAGAGAACCATAATAAAAAATGACTGGGACGCGTTTGAGATGATGCTGCGTTGGAGGTTAGACAACCGAGAGGCTGTTATAGAAAATCATGCAGAGTGCTCTGAACTGCTGCGGGAAGCATGCCTGGCCAGCCAAGTTGGCGGCGTGACAAGCCGTGGACGAGTGCCCTATTGGTGGAGTCCCGAAATTGACGACCAAAGGAAAAAATGTATCAAATCTAGACGAAAGGCGACCAGAATGAAAAACAGGCGGAATCATAGGGAGGCGATAGAGGATGCCATAGAAGAATACAAAAGGCACAAACGTGAGTTGAGTAAAATGGTAAGACAATCAAAGAAGGAACATTGGGAAAGGTTATGTGATGAACTGGACAACGACATTTGGGGAGCAGGATACAAAATTGTTACCGGAAAATTAACAAACAGAATGCCGGTAGAGCTGACAAGAGAAAAAAAGAAGGAAATCATAGAGCAACTGTTTCCAAAGAAAAACGAACACATGGAAGCAAGAATTGCGTGCCAACTACCAGAACCCTTCACAATAAAGGAACTACAGGAAGCAGGAGAAAAAATGAAATCTGGAAAGTCTCCCGGCTTAGATGGAATCCCGCCACAGGCCATTAAGAAGGCGATACAGGTAGCACCTGACTGGATACTAATAATTCTTAATAGGGTACTAAGAGAACAGGAATTCCCAGCTGAGTGGAAAATAGCAAAAATAATACTAATACTGAAGGGCGGAAAATTACCCCAAGATATCGGTGCCTATAGACCATTATGCCTGCTGAACACGCTTAGCAAGTTATATGAAGCCCTAATCAAAATGAGGTTAGAGAAGGAGATCGGCGAGGGGCTCTCCTCAAACCAGTATGGTTTTCGAAAGGGAAGATCGACCATAGAAGCTATCCAAACGATCACGGAATTAAAAAAGAATGCAACGGAAAAGTGGTGTGTACTGATAACACTGGATGTGGCAAACGCTTTCAATACGGCTAGGTGGAACTTAATAATGAAGGAGCTAAAAAAGAGGGCAGGGCTCAGTCCTGGGACCAGTCCTGTGGAACATTCTCTATGATGGCGTTCTTAAAACGAAACTGACGGCAGGAGCAATAACCATAGGATATGCCGACGATCTGGCCCTAGTGGTCACTGCCGAAGATGAGTATGAACTGAAGTTCCGGGTAAATGAATCACTGTACCGAATAGACGCATGGATTGAAAAAAATGACCTTAAGTTAGCTCCACACAAAACTGAGGCAGTCGTCATGAAAGGGCCAAGAAAAAGAAACAACCTTCGATTTCAACTGAAGGAGACTACGATTGTGCCCAAGAGAGCAGTTCGATACTTGGGAGTAATGATAGATGATAATAACACCTATGGTGAACACATCCGCACCGCGACCAAAAAGGCGGAAGAGAAGACAGCAGCCCTGACTAGACTAATGCCAAATATAGGCGGACCACGGACCATCAAGCGATAATTTTTGTGTAAGGCTGTATACTCTATACTGCTGTATGCGGCTCCTGTCCGGTATCCAGCACTGGAGAGAAAATGCTACAGGTTAGCGATGGAGAGAGTTCAGCGGAAACTGCTGCTGAGAGTAACCTGCTCCTATCGGACTGTATCAACAGAAGCTCTGCAGGTTATAGGCGGAACTATACCTATTGACCTGCAAGCAAAGGAAAGATGTCTCATACATCAGATGGTGGTTGGAGATAACAAACAAGAAAGAGCTACGATAAGAGAAGAAATTCTAGACGAATGGCAATGTCGATGGGACGAGAATGACACAGTGGCCCAGTGGACGAAGAAATGTATTCCTAACATAAGACTCTGGATAAAATGTAAGCACCGAAACGTGGACTACTTCGTGACACAAATCCTTACAGGGCACGGAAGATTCAGAAGTTACGCAAAAAAGATGGGAAAAACTGAAAGCGACATGTGCATATATTGCTCAGCAATTGACACGGTGGAGCATACACTTTTCGAATGCCCAGAGTGGCAAATGGAGAGGCAAGAGGTAGACAGAAGACTGGATAGAACGTTGACAGCAAATAGGCTGGGTGCCGAAATGTTGACAGACCGCGAGGGCTGGAATGCCGTGAAGACGATGGCGAAAGCAATAATGGAGACGAAGGAGCGAGCGGAAAGACAGTAAGTGCCAGGCAACTACCATTTTGAAGATATGCCACAAAGCAGTACCGAAATGGATAGTGAAGAAGGAGGGGTTTTAGTCGGAGTAGCGCCCGACACTGTTGGATGCATTGGAAGCCCATGAGCCAGCATCCTTCGCCAGGTGGTTTCCCCTCTTATAAAAAAAAAAAAAAAAAAAAAAAGTAGTAGTAGTAGTAGTAGTAGTAGTAGTAGTAGTAGTAGTAGTAGTAGTAGTAGTGGTTTTTTTTTTTTTTTTTTTTTTTTTTTTTTTTTTTTTTTTTTTTTTTTTTTTTTTTTTGAGGGGAAACCGCTTGGCGAAAGATGCTGGCTCATGGCTTCTGATGCATCCAACAGTGTCGCGCGTAACTTCGACTAAAACCCCTCTGGTTCTGCCTTCAGGCTAGCCCGTTTCACCATTTCTGATATTCACAGGCTGCCGCAGGTTTATTTGTCATTCTTTCTTGCCTTATATGTTGATCTTCCTTTGGTGTCTCTCATTTTCTTCCCGTTTCTTCTGCTTCATAATATTCACCATCATGTTGTGTGTATCCCAGCTTTCCCTAGATTCGATCATTTCAGGGATTATATTTGCTATAGTCAGCTTAGATTTTAATTTCGCCTCTGCTTCTTCTCTTGCATCGCTCCATTTCGGACACTCAAAGATCACATGTTCGACCGAGTCTACACTATTCACACAATACACACAGAGATCGGATGTCTCCAGTCCCATTCTTTTAGTGTATGCGCCAAAAGATCCATGGCCCGTAAGGATCTGCGTCAGCCAAAAATCCAACTTCCGATGCTCGCACTTCACCCATGCCGTCAGGTCTCCTATAAGAGACTTTGTCCACTGTCCTTTCTCAGTGTTGCTGTTCCACTCTTCCTGCCACTCTTTCATAATACGTTCCCTTATATTGATTTTATCATCTTGACCAGCTTGGTGGATTTGTACCCTCTCTTCTACTTGTAGTTTTATGGGAATAATTCCTGTGATAACACTTAAGGCCTTCGTCGACACCGTTCTATACGCCGATGCAATACGCAACAAGATCTTCCGTTGTACTCGCTCCAGCATTTCCCTATATCTTTTATATTTGAGGACACTATGCCATATTGGTGCGCCATAAAGCACGATATTGTGCACCACGGTGCCCAAAACTGCCCTCTTCGAGCTGCTAGGGCCCCCTACATTTGTAAACAATCTTGTCAAGATGGAGACTCTGGTTTCGGCTTTTTTTACAGTTTCCACTACATGCTGTTTGAACGTTCTTCCCTGGTCTACATATATTCCTAAGTACTTTACGTTGTTTTTTGGTTTTATTTGTAAGTCTCTTATGTTAAAGCAGATGTTGTTGCGGTCTCTCTTACCTTTTAGAATCAGCGCCTCTGTTTTATTTGGTTCCAACTCCAATTTATGGTGAACTAGCCATCGGTCTATTCTCCTGAGGCACTCATTTGCTTGCGCTATTAGCGACTTTTCGTCCTCAGCCGCCACCACTAGTGCGAGGTCATCAGCAAAAGCTATGGTCCTAGCCGTTCCAATAAGTGGTACCCCCAGCACTCCATCGTAAAGGATATTCCACAATGTGGGCCCCAAGACCGAGCCCTGCGGGACGCCCATTGGTGCGGGAATCTCCTCTCCTTTGTTACAGACTACCCTACGATCTTTCAAGTAGTCCGACACCGTGTTCACCAAATATGCTGATATGTTTCTGCGCCTCAGTTCTCTAATGATCAGACTGTGCCTGGCGGTGTTGAATGCATTTTTAACATCTAGAAGAAGTAGCACACACCACTTCTCTTTTGTATGATCCAGGAACTCGTAGATACTCTCCACAGCCTGGATAGTAGATCTCCCACTCCTGAAGCCATACTGGTTCTCGTGCAAGTTTCCCTTTGCTGCCATTTCTGCTCCGATTCTCTCTCTTATCAGCGCCTCATAGAGTTTACTGATAGCGTTCAGTAAGCATACTGGCCTGAATTTCAGTTCCTCCATGCAGTCTTTTCCCTTTGGTAACAGCACCACCCTGGCCACCTTCCAGTCGGTTGGAAACTTTTGTTCTTTCAGTAGGCCATTAAGAACTTTCAATATCCATTGCGGCTGCTGGTCAATTACCTCCTTTATGACTTCAGCAGGTAGCTTGTCCGGGCCGGCCGCCTTGCCTCGTTTCATTTTTCTTGCCGCTGCTCTCAGTTCCTCTATGGTGAATGGCTCGACGGTTGTCTCTATCTGATTTTCTTCCCAAGAGTCGTTTTCACTGGGAAATAGTCTGGATACTACCTTTCTTTTTATGTCAGGGTGCAGCTCATACGGAGTGACCAGCTTGAGTTCCTTTGTCACTATTTTGTATGCACCTCCCCAAATGTCATTTTCAAGCTTCTCGCATATTCGTTGCCAATGGTCTTTTTTAGATCTGCGGATGAGTTTTCTTAGCGTCTTCCTTTTTTCCTTGAGTTGAGTGTTTACTTCGATGAGCTTGTTGCTGTTTATATTCTTTTTCTTTAACAGTTTAGTCTGAGTACGTCTTATTTTATTACATTCGTCTCTTTTTTCCTGAATGTCCGAGTTCCACCAGTAAGGGACTCTTATGGGGATCTTGTGTTCTCTCAGAAGGCTATCTTTGTAAGCTTCCCCAATTACCTTTGTGCACTCTTCCGGTGATGTGTGCATACTTTCATGACCAACTCTCAACTCCAGTGAGGCTCGAAATGTCTCCCAATCCACATAGTGTTTTTGCGCACGTTGTGCGCCTTTTGTTTCTACGTCCCCCACTTCGAAGTAAATATATTTGTGGTCGGTGTGGCTGTCCATTTTCAACACTTCCCAATTCTTGAAAGACTTTGCGATTCTGTTGGAAGCAGCAGTGATGTCTATGTGTGATTCACTAGAACCTCGAACAAAAGTCGAATCTCCATTATTCAAGACCACCAGATCCAGTGCTGAGAAATGGTCCATCCAGTAGTGGCCTTTTTGATCAGTTTTTGGTGCTCCCCATACCACCGATTTGGCATTTATATCTCCAGCCAGAACCACAGCATGGTATCCGTTATCTGCTTCCTGCACTATTTTGTCCACCTCCGCCTTATATGTTTGCAGCGGAATATTTGGCGAAACATAGCACACTATCCACTTAACACTATCTGTTTTCACACACACAAATCCTTTTCCCCGCACTACACCACTGACACTAAGATTTCTTTTTAAAAACCTAATCGCTACATCTGTTTTTTGATCCTTTATCCAGTTCTGGCTTGCTACTTGCTTTTTGTTGGGTTCACAAATTATTAACATGTCTATATCTACTTGCCTTGCCGTAGCTATTGCTAGATCCTGTGCTTTTTTACCCCTCCCGACGTTGATTTGTAAAACTTTAATACCCATCTTCTACCGTATCACTACTCGCTAGTCTAGGTCTTCCCTTTTTTTTTTGGCTCTATTCTTGTCCTCCGCTTCTTGGATTAGACGCTTGAAAAACGGACATCTAAACTGGTCCGCTCTATGGCCATTTTTTTTTGCATTGTAAGCAGAAGGCTAAGTCCTTGCATTCTTTTGCCTTGTGCCCTTTCTTCCCACAATTCATGCATTCTTCCGACCTATCTGGGTTACTGCATTCCAGCTTCGTGTGACCGAATTCTAGACATTTATAACATCTTTTAAGGTATACCCTTTCTCTGATCTGGCACACAGCCCAGCCTACTTTGATGTTTCGTCGTTTCAGCAACTGTGTGGCTACACTTTTTTCGACTTCGACCGTAGCCACTTGGCTTTCTCGTCCCCCCGGTCTTAAAGATGTCACCTGTATAAGTTCTTCACTTACTTGTGTGACTGCTATGATGGCTTCAACTAGTTCTTCCTTCGTTGTGTCTTCATCGATGTTAGTTACATGCAGGGTACTCATGGATTTTCTAAAACCCACCTTGATCCCATGCATTTTGTTGGTCATAGCTTTACACAGTGCTTCCGCATTTGCTTTGTCCCCATCTATGACCACCCGAAGTTTCCCTAGCGCTGTTTGTCTTAGGTGTCTTACGGTTACCCCCATCTCTTTTATGTCGTAGTAGTAGTAGTAGTAGTAGTAGTAGTAGTAGTAGTAGTAGTAGGAACTGGGATTTTAATTTTAGTCGCCGTAAACCTAAAACCAAAAGGCTATCAGTCGTTATAAACTGTTATTTCTTATTGGCCTAAGTTGTCTGTAGCAAGATGCTGAAACCTCTAGAAAATAAAGTATCAATTTTGCTACAACCAGCTTTATTTTGTTTTGCTTTAATGTTTTATGTTACCTTAAAACCCAGAATATTAACAAAAACACGAACGTTTTGTTTGGCAATGTATTTTTTGCAAACGCATTATCAACATGACAAAAAAAAATTGTTTGCAGTGTACCCTAACAGAAATTCGAGGTTATACGAGCCGATAATTGAGTTTACTCAACAACATAAACAAATTCTATAAAAAAAATTAAATGGCTGTCCCGATTAACTGATTCGTGCTTCTCAATTTTCAGTGGATTATCTAATCATGTGTGTGCCTGAGGTTGTGCGCAAATTGAAATTCATACGTGTTATTTACAAACATGGATTTATCTAGTGTATGATGTACTCGTCTAGTGTTCAGCGTAAAATCTCCGCCTTGGAAATTCCAGACACGATCCCGTTACAGGCTCTCGCCGCTGGGTGCGTGATGTACAAGCGCTAGTTTAGATACTCTCAGCGCCTACCTCACCTGAACGACACATCCCTGCTGGTATAAATACAAAACAGGTGAATTTATAAGCACTTTACGACTGAGTTTCTTATTTCACAAGTTCACACTTGATACAGCTACGCAGACTGTCTACGGATTACTTATAGTAGCGATCTTAGGTATAAAGTATCTCCTATTATTGATTTCATAAAGTGGTATAAGATAATATTTCCCCATGCATTTCTATCTCAACTCACGCTACAAAGCAAACCATTGAAATCTTTGTTAATACGTCGCCATGAGGTTTTTTATGGCTGAAAAAAAGTGGTCCCACTCTGGTGTTCGTAACTTCTCGGTTGGGGTAAGGTATTTCATAACGCGAGAGGCCAGGCAAACCGAGGTGGTCTCGCTGAAAAACGGCAAGTTGAGCGTTGGCTGCGTTGCGTTAGGCCGGGACGTCTTGACCAAGTCGGCGACAAAAATGGTTAGATAAGCAAGTTCTAGAGCTGGTCATCTCTTTAATAGTTGGCTGGTGTGGTATACTTGCAATATGGTAGGTGTTACGTAATAGTAAAGGATTTTTTTCACAACCGAGGAGGTACCACCCCTTACATCAAGGAGCCGGTGAAGTCACAACGGACGTCTCCGGTTCTGGTCTATGAGTCGGTTTCCCTTATAAGCAAAAATGATGACGGCTCCTCCTTGTACAAAAGATTCCGGGGGTAAAATACCCCTCCATTCGGATCTCCGGGAGAGGGGTGTACAGGGGGCGCCAGCATCAAGATTTAACATATCCTTCTCGAATATATGTGGCGTGTGCGCGTAAGTCCGTAGCAATTTACCCTGCACCAGACTCCCCAATTTAGAAGCTGGAAGAAAAGACATACTTTGGATGAAACTCTCTCTCAGGGCTGCAACTAAATTCATCTGTTGCATTTACCGGTCACCTTCTGACAACAACTTTGTCCAGCTCTTTGAATACCTTTCTGAAAAAACCGATCATCTGATTTCTGAATATACTTCCTCCGAGGTCACTTGGTCTTGGTGACTTCAATGTCCATAATAAGAAATGGCTAGGATCTTCAAAAACCGATCCACAAGGTAGAGCAGCGGAGGCCTTTGCAGTCAGCAATTCTTTAGCCAATATGATTCAGCAACCTACTTACTTTCATCGCATCCCAACACACAACATAATCCCTTAGATCTCCTTCTTACTACAAATCCTGACTGCTATAAGATATTAGTCACCGCCCCCCTGGGTTGCTCAGACCACGGCATGGTCACTGCTTCCTGTGCAATCCAACCCGAGGTCACACAGTCATCACACCCACGTATTGTTTGGCACTACAACTCCGCGAACTGCACCACGATCCTATTGAATGCGCCCCTACCTAGGCACTATTCAGTATCGGCAGGTAAGACGCGAGAGGATTCGTCTGCCTCTCGGTTATCTGCCGAGCTGACGAATGAGGCGAAAAGCTATAAGTTTCGGTTTTCCGAACATTGCCAGATAGTTCGTGCTAGGCGATTTAAGGTTGGGAAACAAAAACTCCCCATCCTGTTGATGTATGATAACGCTGTAGTGTTATCCGTTCGAATGAGGATACTGACATTGGTTAGAGGTGCATCGAAACACTGTAGGCCGTAGAAGATGGCTTGAAGCTCCAAGACATTGATGTGATGGTCTTTCTGCGAAATGGTCCACCAGCCGGTTGTACTTTCGCTATTGCAAAAAGCGCCCCAGCCGGAGAGACTCTTATCCGTGTAGATTTCCAAATCGAAGGTATCAGTCTTTAGGGGATTAGAGGACCTATGGATGTTGTTGCTCCACCAGTTCAGATCAGAATACACTTCTCAGTTCAGGGTCATAAGGGCCTTGTAATTGTTTGAGGCGTGTGATAAGGCTAAGTGCTTCTCGCGATCAAAGGTCTTTGTATAAATCCATCCATATTTTACCGCTGGACAAGCTGAAGTGAGAATGCCAGCGAACGGTGCAAATTTCTTAATTTTGCATGAGCTATGATGCTGGAAATAGTGTATCCGGCTGAGAATTCGCCGACGCTTCTCGCCTGGAAGCGTCATTCGGAGGGAGTTGAATTTAAACCCCAGGAATTTCCACGTGGTATTTGGAGAAAGTACACTCTTCTCCGAATTTATTAAGAAGCCAAGAGACTCCAGGGTACAAGTTGTCGTAGCGACGAGGCGACTACACTCCTCGCTGGAGCCACCTATCAGTAAGAAATCATCAAAGTAATTCACATAGGAAATGCCTTTAGAACGTAAAATACGCACTATTGGTTTCATGAGTTTGGAAAGGTATAAGGAGCAGACGCCAATCCAAAGGGAAGACAAGTGAACTCGTTTATAGTTCATGCGAAAGAAAACTGCAGGAATTTCCGATCGGCTGGGTGACTGGGGAGCAGATAGTATGCTTCTTTGAGGTCGATGGTTGCGGCATGGCAGCCATGGTGGATAAGTCGCATTGTGGTTCGGGTGTCCTCCATTTTAAAGTGGGGAGCGGTTATATACGCATTTAGATGCTTAAGGTTCAGAATGAATCGTTTTTGGCCATTGGATTTATCAGCGAGGAATATTCGGCAAATGTATTGAGACGGGAGAGTTACACCTCACTACTGCGCCTATAGTAAGCAGCTGTTGAATTTCTATCGACAGTTGTTGTGTTTCTGTAACAGAAAAGTCCTGGGGTTTTGGCACATGTGGCTGAAATGGTCTGGTGTGGAAAGGGAGCCTGTAGCCTTGGACCCAGTCCAAAATTACTGGGTTGGGCGTTGGTGGTAGATAGTGCCTATTCTTCAGCAAAAAATATTGTAGGCGGCCAGCGTAGCGGGTAGTGATACTTACCAGGGTTAGGTCCTCGCATGGTGTCGCACCATGCTTCGGGGTACTCGGTTGTTGGGTTCCAAGGTTTGGGAGCTGGGCTTGCCCTGGAATGACTTCGTCTGGCCCACTTGACGGGTCAGTCGACAGGAGTTTAAAAGGGACGCAGCCTTGGAGGTGGTTGGCGTCCTTGTTCGTATGCCCCCGCCGAATCTGGGAACTGTCTGGTGACCGGAGGTAATGCTTTGGTCAGTTTTAGGTCCTTGCTGGCAGTTTCCAAAGTTTTTGCTAGTTTTATTTTTTCCTCCAGATCTGACCCGAAGAGCAGCTTGTCGGGGATGCAGGTGTCTAGTTGATCCTTAATTGCTTTGTTAAGGAGAGCGCTGATAAGGTTTGGACGGGTCACCGAGACTCGGTGAAAAGAGGTTAGAAAGGGTTTTTGCAGAGTCAGACAAACTTTGAAAAAGTTGAGTTCTGTCACCGGAAGTTGTGGCGTTTAAAAGGAGGTTGAGCCCCTGTCCCAGGGCACGGAGCCCATTGCCTGAGTGATTTTGAACCTCAGCGTGCGATGTATCCCGGGTTCGGGTGTGCTTATCCAGGAATGCAGTAATTTCGGGATTTAGTACAGGGGGTTCTAGTTCGGGCAGATTACTAGGCGTCGTGTACTGGTTTATTAAACACAGTGCTTTGTCTTTCGGGACTCCGTGAAGGAGAATATTGCGCCAGCGCGGAGCTAAAGCTGCGTGTAAAGAAAAAGTATTCGTCTGAGCGCTTTCTGGATCAGCTCCTAAAATTTCTAAAAGGGCGTCAGGTAAAGGGTCTTCGTTGTGGATGAGTAACACCTCATCCTGGTCTCCGTAGAGGTTGTCCGTCGTCACGGGTATGTCCTGCACGGAAATTGCCCCTGGCGAGGTGGTTTGGCATCCGTTGCTGAACGGCGTCGCCCTACACAGGGGTGTCGGAGGGGAGTAACTGTACGTAGGCAGCTGGAGACGCCGTGAAGGCGGTCGAGGAATTACATTCGCTACACACGATGTAAGGTGTCTTGACCTCGAGTGGGGCTGCCGGTCGGTCCCGCCACTAGAACTCGAACGGTGTCGCCAAGTCTCAGCTTTTTGTTCGAGTCGACGCAGACGGAAGGGGAAAAACGTTTTCATCTTTAAAACCTGTGCTCGAAAGTACGTTAAGGAAATGTACTACTTTTTCATCTAATAATTATATCGGAGGACCGAACGATGAAGTATAATAACGGATATATTGAGCTTTATTGAATTTTTATGAAAATTCGACAAACATTATATACCATTAAACGATACACTATATAGCTAAGGCTACTGCCAAACATCAGAGAAAGGGTCTATTTGAAATGAATTTTCTGGAAACATTTTAGTAACATGAAGGACAATGGCGGTTGGAACTAAGACTTCAGGGTTTGTGAAACATTCTTCTTGAGACATTTTATTTCCATAGCCCGTATTAGATTCAAGTTCTTTGCCTAAATGTTGACAATTTTGACGTTTTAAATCGCAACTTTGACGTTTTGAGGAAAACCCCAATTTATTTTTATTTAAATGCCTATAACTTTTTTGTCTTTTGACCTAGAGGGTTAAATTTTGGTGGGCAACTTACCTATAATAATCTAAACCCGCGTAAATTTGGTTGCCCTCACTTTGTTGATTCGGGAGATATAAAAATGTTTCTAAAGAAAACACAAAATTTTCCGCGAAAACCTGTGAAAATTTTCTTGGCTAACGAACTTATCCAAGCCAATTGCAAAGGGAAGGTATCCACCAAATTTAAACAAAATCGGCCCATTATTTTTGAAGTTATCGGTGTGAATTTTTTTTTTAAGAAAATTTACTAAAAGCGACTCATACGAAATTTCGCTACCATAACGCAGTGACTGCGTTAAGACAGTTGATTAGTAAATGTTATTGAAATAAATAGGACAAAGTAATTAGTGATTGTGGAGATCTCAGTTATCCAATAATATTTATTAGTTACGCGCCTGAAAAAACGATTTAAGACAGTTTGTCTTTATCGCTCAACATCTTCTCAAGTTTTGAATTCCACTTTACACTTTTACCCCTAATTCTATACCATATTTTTTTCTCCCACAGGGCTCGTCCGCGTCTTTACCGCCCTGATAGCACTGCAGCCTTTCTATACCACATTACTTAGAACTTTTAGTTCTCTTTCTTTGCAAACAATCACGACTTTTAATATAAGCAAGAATATAACTCCTTAAAAAGAAATCGCCGGTCGCCATCAGTAACACTATAACCGTCACATATAGGGGTAATTTATTCGAACGTTTTATACAGCTTCCCCCTATTATAACCTTAGCGACGGTCTTCCGGACTCTTGAAAAACTTTCAGATAATAAAAAGTTGTTGGCGCACGCTAAAATATTAGTTTTCTTTCTTTAAGATTTTAATGTCGAATCTCCTGTTTTCGTAGAGGCTTTTTCCGACTTTAGAAAGCTTTTAGTCAGGAAGCTCTTTCGGATTTTACTCTTATTTCTGTCCATATGCTACAGAGAAAACTTTTATTATAATAAGATTATTATACTTTTTAAACTGATTTTTGAGTACCAGTTCACAGACTTTTTGATATACAGTAGACTCTATCGAAATTTTGTTCCATTTTATTAACTCCGTTTATTATTTAGCGTTTAGTAGCACACTTAGAGTTTGTGTACATAGTTTACCTAAAAGTCATCAAGGAGAAGTACAAAAAATTCTCCGCGACCTTATATTAAATAACTAATTTTATCTTATATAAATTATAAACTGGAATTATAAAAAGTTCGAGGCACAGCAATGCAACCCGAGGTCACACAGTCATCACACCCACGTATCATTTGGCACTACAACTCCGCAAACTGGGACGAAATGCGGAATTACTTTTCCTCATTTCCATGGGCGTCTGTCTGCTTCTCTCATCCTGGCCCCTCTGATATCTCAAAAAACGTCACCGAAATTATCCATGCTGGCATAGAATTATTTATTCCATGTACACAGAAAACCTCTTCAGTCACTCAAAAGCGCTGGTTCTCTAAATCCTGTGACAAGGCCAGACTTGAAAAGGTCAAAGCTCACAAAACGCTTCTACACAATCCCAGTCAAGAAAACCGTCAAGCATTTAACGACGCAAGAAACCGCTATGTCCGCGGTCTTTCTGAAGCAAAAAACTCGTTTAATAACCACATCAAAAACAAAGTCCTATTAAGCTCCAACGCCGGCAAACCCTTCTAGACTCTTGCTAAATCTATTGGGAATAATTTCTGCAAAAGCACGTTCCCACCTCTTGTCTCAGGGGATGAAATTGTTTCTATCGCCCTGGGCAAGGCTGAACTTTTTGCTTCGTTGTTCACCAGCAATTCTACTCTCAACCCACCTCCAAATGTTCAACCACCAACAGTCCCCAATGTCGCGCATAAAATGACGGATATCATTTTCAAAACTAAAAAGGTACGAAAGATGCTCTCTTTTCTTAATACCAGGAAAGCCTCTGGCCTTGACGACATCCCAGCAATTGTTTTCAAAAAATGCGCACCAGAACTTGCTCCTGTCCTGACTCGTCTATTTCAGATATCTTACAATAAAGGCATATTCCCTAGTAACTGGAAAACTGCTCGAGTACAACCCATCCCCAAGAAAGGTTCCAAAGCGCTTCCTAGCAAATATAGGCCTATTTCTTTCCTTTCAGTCGCCTCTAAAGTGATGGAAAAGTATATAAACACCGAATTACTAAAATTTCTGGAAAAACACAGTCTAACCCACGACAGGCAGTATGGATTCCGTCAGCGCAGATCGACTGCCGATCTCCTTTCTTTTGTCACCGATTCTTGGAACAAGTCTAGGGAACTACACGGTGAATCCCAGATTGTCGCTCTAGACATATCCAAAGCATTCGACCAGGTCTGGCACGCAGCGCTGCTTAATAAACTTCCGGCCTATGGCCTACCAGCAAAACTTTGTACCTGGACAGCAAATTTTCTCTCCAACAGGAGCATTTATGTTGTTGTGGATGGCCATTCCTCTAAACTGTATCCAATTAATGCAGGAGTTCTTCAAGGTTCAGCTTTAGCCCCTACTTTGTTTCTTCTCCACATCAATAACCTCCCCTCTAGCACATCCAACCCACTTCACAGTTACGCGGACCACATCACCCTACACTCAAATATACAATATTCTAAGCCTGTCTCTTTAGCCCAATTAGATGAGGATCGCAGACTCATGGAGAGTTCTGTCTCCGTGGATCTCCAAAAAATATTAGACTGGGGAAGTAGAAATCTTGTACAATTCAACCCCACCAAATCTCAGTCTTGCTTTCTTTCTCATAAGAGATACACCAGCCCTAGACCCATCATAATGAACAACCAAGTTATTCAAATTAATGAGTCCTTTTCTCTTGTTGGCATTTCTGTGGATCGAAATCTCAATTGGCACCAACATGTCACATCAATTGCAGAAGCGGCTGCTAAGAAATTAGTTTTCCTCTTCCGGGCTCGAAAATACTTTTCACCAGCTAATCTCTATATCTTATATACTTCACAAATAAGGCCAAACCTCGAATAATGCTCCCACATCTGTGGTGCAGCTGCCGCTTCTACACTCGCTATCCTGGACTCCGTTCAAAAGAGAGCTATACGTCTCATCGGTGACCCTACCCTCACCCAAAGGCTGCCATCCCTTGCCCACCGACGTGCCGTTGGTGACCTCTCTCTATTTTATAGATATCTGCACGGGCACTGCTCAGAGGAGCTTTCCTCCATAGTTCCTCCACCTGCTGCCCCCAACAGATCTACCAGGGGAACAGAGCGAATGCACCTTTTTACTGTCCAGGTCACCAGACATAGAACTTCTGGTTATGCCGGCTCTTTTGTCCCGAGGACTTTCAAGTTGTGGAATTCCTTGCCGGCACATGTGTTTCCTTCTCCTCCGAGCCTCCAAACCTTCAAGTCCAGAATTAACAAGTTGCCTCTTTCCTCCCTGTCAACACCCACGGTACGATAGTATTTAGGCTGTAAGCCCTCGTGGTGTGTTGTTGAAATTAAAGTGTATTATAGTAGTGTATTCTCATAAGAATTGTACGCTATTAGTAAGATATAATATTAAAACTATATCTTTAAATTTAAATGGACCTTGGAGATCGGTTTTAGAGTCCCAGTTAGCAATTATTTGAAAAAATGTATATTTTATATGGAGCTAGAGCTACTCAATGGCCTATATAGAATTATGTAAATTAATCTGGGTGTCCTAATATCTGTCCTATTGGTTTCCCCACCTGTCCGTGGCTTAGTCTTGTTTGTCTGTTAGCCTTGACGAGCCCCTAGGCGACAGTGTCCTTGTTTTGATCCCTAACCAAAAAAAAAATTCAAAAAAACATTAAAAAAATATACAAAAAAAAATACAAAAAAATAAAGAAAAAAAAACACGATGAAAAATTCAGAAAATAAAAAAAAAACACTTCCTTAATAAGATATTAATAATATTAATATACATAATTAATAGTTAATAACAAAAGATGTTATTTTTATTTACATTATATTTAAGTACTATCAATTTGTAAAGCTATGGTCAAATAGGAGGCTCACTGAAAGACATTAAAAGACACAAAAATATATCCATATGATTGTATCCGCGAAATCAAACAAAAAAAATCTTCAAAAGTCTGTGACCAATGGGCAAGTCTCTTTAAAAAAGTGTGTTACAAATTTCATTAAAGTTACAAAAGTTTTCCAGAAAAAAAAAATAATTATTTACAAAGGTAATGTACCTCCTTAATAATTTGTTTGGATGGTTTTCTTTTAGTCATCCCATCCAATTCTTCCAAGCAATAAACAACAAAAAACGTTTTTTAAAACAAATTTGTATTTATCCGCGAAGCCCATTATGTTATTTTTATTTAATTTTGTACCCACGGTGCGTTTACATAGGTGTTAGTACGGTTCAAGATTGAAGATTCTATCTTAGTGGGAAATTTGTTGATCAATCAAATTTGAAATAGCTTTACAAAAATTCTCTACCATAACATACTTGCTGCACACAGACCCTTTGTAATACTTAATTACGGCTGCTGTATCCATACTTTAGGTCCTTGCTGGCAGTTTACAAAGTTTTTGCTATTTTTATTTTCTCACCCGAAGAGCAGCTTGTCGGGGATGCAGGTGTCTAGTTGATCCTTAGGTGCTTTGTTAAGGAGAGGACTGATAAGGTTCGGACGAGTCACCGAGACTCTGTGAAAGAGGTTGGAAAGGATTTTTGCAGAGTCGGACAAACTTTGAAGAAGTTGGGTTCTGTCACCGGATGTTGTGGCGTTTAAAAGGAGGTTGAGCAATCAAATTTGAAATAGCTTTACAAAAATTCTCTACCATAACATACTTGCTGCACCCAGACCCTTTGCAATACTTATTTACGGCTGCTGTATCCATACTTTTTGAAAATAATCAAATGTTGCGGCGTACTATGTAAGACTGACAAACAAGGCAACCTCAATATCATTTTTTGAAAAATATTTTAAAAAATAAAATAAGATACCAATGTAAACATAAATGGTTCGCTGCCTCGCTGCGAGGGTTCTCCTTACCCTTCTGGGTGCCTACAATCACCATCAATGCATAAACAATAACAATTTAAACAAGAAAAAATCCTTTGAAGCAACCCCTAAGAAGGTTACGGGACCTGCAGTGAGTACAGAGGTTCTGCGTGCGGTAAACATGATTTTAAGGAGGTAAAGCTGAAAAATGAGATAAAGGCAGCTTATAGTGGTGTGTAGTGTCATTTTTGGTCTCGTACAAAATTACAATTTCGACAAAAATATGGGTAGTTGAGAAAGGTTTGCAGTTCGAAAAGTATTATGGAGTGATTAGTATTAATTGTAAATGGAGGTATCAGATGAAACATTAGAAGAACGAAATGGTACAGGAAAGAAATTTTTTGGAATGTCAAAATTTTAAGGTTGTTGAATTTGGAGTGGTGTCAAGTAGTTTTGGATGAAACTATGTATAAAATTAGGTTAATATTCACCACAAGTCTTGGACTTATTGAATAAACATGTTGTATAATTTTAAGTAATAAAGGTAATAATAATAATAATAACTAAGCGGTTTCTTTCGCACTTTCTGCTCACATTTCCCTTTTTATATTCTTCCCCGCCCAACACCCCTATGCACTCCTGGTTCCGTAACTTTCTTGTGGGTTGTTTGTTTGTAAGAAATTCTTCTTGTGGTTTGGGCATCCAAAAGAGGTTCTAAGCGTGTTTCTGAAAATATTTTTTCTAAATACACCCCATGTCCTAATCTGAAAATTTACCGAAAATTTAATTTTTATTTACAAACGGAATGCATCTGTGAAATTATTTGTGGCAGGTAAGTATTTTTCCATCTTAATGGCTTTATTGATTCTTTTTGATCAACTAAATCGAACCAGTTTCTGCAAACAATAACAAAAAAGGTTTTTTAAAACTACTTTGCAATTATCTGTGAAGCTCATTGTGTTATTTTTGTTATGTGAATATACGCAACAGAATCGGAATCTCTGGAAGAATTACAAGGACGAATTGTTGAAGAATGCCGTCTAATAACTCCACAAATGCTTCAGAATGTCAGAGCTCGTTTTGAACAAAATTTGAACTTTTTTATGGAAGCTGGTGGTCAACAATTTGAACACTTACTTAACTGAATAAACATTTTTGAACGTTTGGTTTTGTTTTTTTTAAGTTTTTTTAACGAAAAATGCATTTCTTATCACAATGAATGAAATACGTTCTTGCAACTCCAACTGTCAATATTTTTTAACGAGTTGATAAAACTTCCAAAAAAATTATTGTGCCGAATTCAGAAAAGAAAGAGCTTTCAAGTGATGTAACACTCGACCAATGTTTCCTATTTAAAATATAAGGGTTGTTATCACCACCCTTAAGGGGTTGATGTGACAGAGTTGAGTTTTTAGTCAAAACATGACCCCTCAATATTAAAATTGACATCTTTCAGCTTTTCTTAAAAAAAATATCTGGACGCAAATCGGTCTGTTTCGTTTTCAATTTAGATATATATATATATATATATATATATATATATATATATATATATATATATATATATATATATATATGAAACTTTGTCACATCAACCCCTTCAGGCTGGCGATAACAACCCTTATATTTTAAATAGGGAACATGGAGCGAATGTTACATCATTTGAAAGATCTTTCTTTTCTGAATTCAGCACACTAATTTTTTTTGAAGTTTTATCAACTCGTTTATAAATTATTCACAGTTGAAAATATTCTGATAGTGAATTTTTTGTTTACAAACCAACAAAACATTGACTATCAGCACATTTCTTATCGGAATGAGTGAAATGTGTTTTTGAATCTTTAACTGTGAATAGTTTGTAAATGAATTGATATAACTTCCAAAAAAATTTGTTTGCTGAATTTAGAAAAGAAAGAGCTTTCAAATGATGTAACACTCGATCCATGTTCCCTATTTAAAATATAAGGGTTGTTATCACCACCCTTAAGGGGTTAATGTGACAAAGTTGAGTTTTTAGTCAAAACATGACTCCCTCAGTATTAAAATTGACATCTTTCAGCTTTTCTTTAAAAAAAAATTTATCTGGACGCAAATCGGTCTGTTTCGTTTTCAATGCGACCCCCTTGTTTATGTTATACTGACAACCAAATGTCCTTCTTTTAAAAAACACGTTTGCCATTAAAAGCATTATTACGAAAATTCGCTACCATAACACACTTTCTGCGTCCCGGCTTTTAGTGAATTTTTATTTAAAAAATTCACTAATAGAGAGGTATCGATGGTGAGACTTTGCAAAAATTCTTTCAAATGAGCGCGAATTAGGACCCCTAGAACCCATATGCGGGGTCAGTTTGAATTTTTATATGTATATATATATATATATATATATATATATATATATATATATATATATATATATATATATATATATATATATATATATATATATATATATATATATATATATATATATATATATATATATCCGTCTGATAACTCAAAAAATAATTAACGGATTTAGATGAAACTCGGCAAGTGCCTTTCTTTTATTAATGGCTTGGATGAGTTCGTTGGCCAGGAAAATCGGACGGGGTTTTCCGGGAAAATTTTAAGTTTTCTTTCAAAAAAAATTTTTTTTTCCGAAAATTTCGATAAAATTTGGTCTACATATTGCTTTGGGAAATACCTAACTAGGTGCCAAAATTAAGTTTTCTAGGGTTACAGAAAATTGAGCTATTCAAATTTGAAACATTTATGTTTAAATCATAAGTATGTGGTTGCTGTTGGTTAGTCAATGCTTCTCTTATTGACTCATGAAATTCATTTGTAAGTTTCCGAGAAATGTCAATAATACTGAATTCACTGATTGTTAATCATTAGAAGCATTTACGATTATATATAACCCTATTGTAATTTATTATCATTTATCACCTCTGTAGTATAATTATTTTTTCCTGACAACTCGCAGCGTTTTTAGTCAATTGTTGTTATTAATAGTCAATAGTTTCTTTCCGAATACACACACCTTCCATTGACTTCTGCTTCTGCCGCTGTTACAGTCCTTTTATTTAGAGGTAGAGTTGTAACCACTCATACAAACAGTGTTTTTTAACCACGTGGCTGGGGAACTGACCGAATTCATTCCCAGTTGCTGTTGATTTACTCATATTCTCTTAATACGATAACTCAAAAAATAATTAACCGATTTCGATGAAACTTAGCAAGTGCCTGTCTTTTATTAATGGCTTGGATGAGTTCGTTATCCAGAAAAATCAGACGGGGTTTTCCAGAAAAATTTTGTGTTTTCTTTCGAAAAAATTTTTTTTCTCCGAAAGTAACAAAGCTGTTTCAATGAAATTTACTATATATGTTGCCTCAACCTTACTACGTACCAAAATTCAACTTTCTAAGTTTATAGAAAATTGAGTTATTCAAATTTTAAATTTTCTTTGGAAAATAATTTTTTTCTCCGAAAATTACAAAGTTATTTTAATGAAATTTTGTGGATATCTTGCCTTAGGAAAAACCTTACTACGTATTGAAATTAAACTCTCTAAGTTTATAGAAAATTGAGTTATTTAAATTTGAAGCATTTAATAAAAATTCACTACCATAACGCACTTGCTGCGTCCCGAGTTTTTTTTTCCAGAACCTCTAAACTAGAGACACTGTATATTCTGTATGCCGAATGCCATGTAAGGCATACTAAATCAACATTTTCGAGCCCTATTATCCGTTCATGAGTCAAGCAGGTTACAATGTTTATTACAATTTTAGAGCTACTGACTGACGTTCGTAATAATTCAAGCCATAAAATTATAATTCTCGTTACCGATGTCAACCATCGCAAGCTCCAAATTTTCACAAAGCAGTTGTATTATATAGCTCTACGTTCCTCCTAGTGAGAGACAGCGGAGTGCAGTTAATTTAGAACCTGCTTCGTAATTCACCCTTATTGCGGTTGATCAGTCAAGTGTAACTGAGTGAACCCCTGCCTCTCTCTTATACCGGGACGGGAAGGAAGTTCACCTGTATAAAATTATAATACCTTAAGACAAGCGCTAGTAACTAGTAAGCCGTGCTTCGGCTGGAGAACTCACTTCCTGTCAGTTGAGCCAGTTGTCAGTTTACGTTGACGGTTGTTCTCGTGCGTGTGTTCTGTGTTAGTTGGTTGTTCGTTTGTGATGTTTTCTGTTGCATTTTTATGGTTTATTTATGAAAAAGTGTGTGATCTAGTTTAAGTTTTCCCGATGGTTCCGATAGTGATAGTGCTGCTGTGTTTGTCGCTTCAGAAGTTCGCAGGTAATTGCAGTTTGTTTATTTATAATATAATATTTTGGCGCCAAGATGAAGCGAATCGAAAGCTGTGTTTTATGCAGCTTTAGAACCAAAACTGTAAAGTAGTTATATAAAAATTCGAATATACAGTACGTTCCATTGATAATTACTCATCGCGGCCAATACGCCATGTTAAATTTGCTCCAGCAGAGTTTTTCATTTCAGGGCAGCTTCCATAATTCTTAAACTGTACTAGGTTTTCCATTATCTTCTGCCCTACGTCTGTTTCTATTTCTCCTGGTCATTACAATCACATTCTAGGGGCGACGTTGCCCTGTCATCGTTTTTATGAATATATGTATCATGTAGCACTTTCCATTGCATCGAAGCTTCCATACTTCTCAATTGCAAAAGTCGTTAGCAGGTCCTGATCTTGGTCTATTTCTATATTGTCAGGTCCTCACCACAGCGGCAGAAAACCCCTCTGGACTCTTGCTAAATCTATTGGGAATAATTTATGCAAGAGCACGTTCCCACCTCTTGTCTCAGGGGATGAAATTGTTTCTACCACCCTGGGCAAGGCTGAACTTTTTGCCTCGTTGTTCGCCGGCAATTCTACTCTCAACCCACCACCAAATGTTCAACCACCAACAGTCCACAATGTCGCGCATAAAATGACGGATATCATTTTCAGAACTAAAAAGGTACAAAAGATGCTCTCTTTTTTTAATACCAGGAAAGCTTCTGGCCTTTACGAGATCCCAACAATTGTTCTCAAAAAATGCGCACCAGAATTTGCTCCTGTCCTGACTCGTCTGTTTCAAACATCTTACAATAGAGGCATATTCCCTAGTAACTGGAAAACTGCTCGAGTACAACCCGTCCCCAAGAAAGGATCTAAAGCGCTTCCTAGCAACAACAGGCCTATTTCTCTCCTTTCAGTCATCTCTAAAGTGATGGAAAAGTATATAAACACCGAATTACTAAAATTTCTTGAAAAACACAGTCTAAATCACGACAGGCAGTATGGATTCTGTCAGCGCAGATCAACTGCCGACCTACTTTCCTTTGTCACCCATTCTTGGAACAAGTCTATGGAACTACACGGCGAGTCCCAGATTGTCGCTCTAGACATATCCAAAGCATTCGACCAGGTCTGGCACGCAGTACTGCTTAATAAACTACCAGCCTATGGCCTACCACCAAAACTCTGTACGTGGACAGCAAATTTCCTCTCCAACCGGAGCATTTCTGTTGTCGTGGATGGCCATTTCTTTAAACTGTATCCAATTAATGCAGGAGTTCCTCAAGGTTCAGCTTTAGCCCCTACTTTGTTTTTTCTCCACATCAATGACCTCCCCTCTAGCACATTCAACCCAGTTCACAGTTGCGCGGACGACAGCACCCTCCACTCAAATATACAATATTCTAAGCCTGTCTCTTTAGCCCAATTAGATGAGGATCGCATACTCATGGAGGGTTCTATCTCTGTGGATCTCCAAAAAATATTAGACTGGGGAAGTAGAAATCTTGTACAATTCAACCCCACCAAATCACAGTCTTGCTTTCTTTCTCATAAGAGATACACCAGCCCTAGACCCATCACAATAAACAACCAAGTTATTCAAAGTAATGAGTCCTTTTCACTTGTTGGCATCTCTGTTGATCGAAATCTCAATTGCCACCAACATGTCACATCAATTGCAGAAGCGGCTGCTAAGAAATTAGGTTTCCTCTTCCGCGCTCGCAAATACTTTTCACCAGCTAATCTCTGTACTTTATATACTTCACAAATAAGACCAAACGTCGAATACTGCTCCCTCATCTGAGGTGCTGCTGCCGCTTCTACACTCGCTATCCTGTACTCCATTCAGAAGAGAGCTATACGCCTCATCGGTGACCCTACCTCACCCAAAGGCTGCCATCGCTTGCCCACCGACGTGCGGTTGGTGACCTCTCTCTCTCTTTTATAGATATCTGCACGGGCACTGCTCAGAGGAGCTTTCTTCCATAGTTCCTCCACCTGCTGCCCCCAACAGATCTACCAGGGGAACAGAGCGAATGCACCCTTTTACTGTCCAGGTCACTAGACATCGAACATCTTGTTATGCCCGCTCTTTTGTCCCGAGGACTTCCAAGTTGTGGAATTCCTTGCCGGCACATGTTTTTCCTTCTCCCCCGAACCTCCAAACCTTCAAGTCCAGAATTAACAAGTTGCCTCTTTCCTCCTTGTCAACACCCACGGTACGATAGTATTTAGGCTGTAAGCCCTCGTGGTGTGTTGTTGAAATAAAAAAATCACATTATAAGGCGATGTCATCTTATCCTCACATTGATGAACCGTTGCCGCAACTCTCTCCAGATCATTGTAGCTTTCGTACATCTTCGATGGTTGTAGGTTTTCAGCAAGTTCTGGCCTTGGGATATTTTTATTTTTAAGGTCGTCACCAGCACATTGTTAAGCCAATGTCGCGTGCGACGATAAATCTCTATTTTCAGGAGATTTCTTCATTTCATTTTAGCGTCCGCACCTCCTTAATTTTGCTAGGATTTCGGCAAGATCTACTCTTGGTCTACTGCTATTTTGCCAGGTCATCGCCATCACATTCTAAAGCCGATGTTGCCTTCTCGTCGCATTGGTGCATTTCCGTCTTCAGGGGCTCTCTTCATTTCGTTGTAGCTTTCTTACATCTTCAATTGTGATATGTTTTCAGCACGTCTATTCATCTCATTATGGCGTATTTAGAAAACCTCGTATTTTTTCAGCTACTGATGAGAAACTAGAATACACATCTCTACCAGTCCCAGCAATTCACGAAGAAAAAATTAGGAATGTTTCTAAGGTCACAAGTGTGAAAAACATTGTTTTCGGGTTGAACCATAATGTACAGAATTTGTTGATGCTCCTTGTTTGAAGTCGTTAGCAGGTCCTGATCTTGCTCTATTTCTATATTGTCAGGTCCTCATCATCACATTATAAGGCGATGTCATCTTATCCTCACATTGATGAATCTTTGCCGCAACTCTCTCCAGATCATTGTAGCTTTCGTACATCTTCGATGGTTGTAGGTTTTCAGCAAGTTCTGGCCTTGGGATATTTCTATTTTTAAGGTCATCACTAGCATATTCTTAAGCCAATGTCGCTTGCAACGATAAATCTTTATTTTCAGTAGCTTTCTTCATGTCATTTTAGCGTCTGCACCTCCTTAATCTTGCCAGGGTTTCAGCAAGCTCTACTCTTGGTCTACGGCTGCTTTCCAGGCCATCACCATCACATTGTAGAGACATCGTTGCCTTCTCGTCACATTGGTGCACTTCCGTCTTCAGTGGCTCTCTCCATTACGTTGCAACGTCCGTAAATCTTTAATTGTGCTAGATTTTCAGCAGGTCTATTCATCGCATTAATATAGCTTCCGTACTTTTTCAATTGTACTCTATTTTCGGCATATCTTGCTTTTTGTCTACTTCTATTGTTGGAGGTCGCTCTAATCACATTCTAAAGGCAATGTCACCTTATCGTGGCAATGATGGACTCCTGTCTGCTGCAGTTCTCTTCATTTCATTTTAGTTACTATCTTTTAATTGTGCTAAAAGTTTTCAGCAAACTCTACTCTTGGTCTACTGCTAGTTTTCCAGGTCATCACAATCACATTCTAAATACCACGTTGTCTCCTTGTCGCATTGCTAAACCTCTGTCTTCATAGCTCTTTTCAATTCATTGCGGCATCCGTATTTCTTCAATGGTTCTAGATTTTCGGCAGGTCTATTCATATTTATTATTATAGCTTCCGTACCCTTTCACTTGTACTACGTTTTAGGCGTGTCTTGCTCCTGGTCGACTTCTATTGTTCCAGGTCAATATCATCACATTCTAAAGGCAATTACTATCAATACACCAACTTACTAAAAACAACCTAACGCTGCCACAATAAAAATAGTGATAATCTACACAATAAGCTGTGATAATCTACTCTCATGAAATGAATTTAGAGCTCATGACTTAATCCACGTTTAGTACCCATAAACTTCCGAAACGTTATATTACTAGAGTTTTAACGAAAAAATGTCAACTTTCACCAAATCACCCCTCATTTATCCACCACCTCCTGAAACAATCTTACCCAAAAACAATACGAAGCGTTGCTTTGTCGGGTGATAACTGGATACCAAACTTGACGATTATATCTCAATTCGTTCGAAAGTTATTGCGCCTATTAACAGACAGACCGACAGACCGATCGACAGACAGACCGACCGACATAAAAATCTATGTTTTGATATTTTTTAAGGCGTTTTAGCAACAAAATAATTGAAAATTCTGTCGCCGATAGTTCGCCTACACACATTCAACCCTAATTTAATTTTCGCACAGAATAACAGATGTTTGATGAAATTGAAAGTTTTCTAATAGGCAAACCCTAAAAGGTTAATTTACTCTAGTTTTAACTAAAAAAATGTAAATTTTCACCAAATTATCCCCCATTCATCCCCCCACCTCCTGGAGCCATTATACTCAAAAACAACCCGAACCGTTCATTTATCGGGTGCTAACTGTATACCAAATTTCAAGAGGATATTTGAAGTCGTACTAAAGCTTTCATGGCTACAAACATACAGGCCGAAAGACACAAAACATTTTCATTCCCAGATCATGCTTTTTAGTGATTTTTTTTCTAAAAAAAATTCAGTAATAGAGAGGTATCGATTGTGAGACTATGCAAAAATTTTTTCAAATGAGCGCGAACTTGAACCCCTAGAACTTATATCCTAGGCCAGTTTTAACTTTTATATGTTTGTATATATTTCCATATATATATATATATATATATATATATATATATATATATATATATATATATATATATATATATATATATATATATATATATATATATATATATATATATATATATCCAACCGATAACTCAAAAACTAACTAACCGATTTGTATGAAGATCGGCAAGTACCTTTCTTTTATTGATATCCTGGATGAGTTCGATAACCAGGAAAATCGGACAAGGTTTTTCTTATTTATTATTAATATAATATTTTGGCGCGAAGATTGAGCGAATCGAAAGCTATGTTATATGCAGTTTTAGAACAGTTAATTTGCAAAAATGTATAGTAGTTATGTAAAAATCTAAATATACAGTACGTTCCATATATAATTACTCATCACAATCTAAACGCTATGTGGTCTTATAAACGCCACGTTAAATTTGCTTCAGCAGACTTTTTCATTTCAGTGCAGCTTCCATACTTCTTAAATTGTGCTAGGTTTTCCATCAACTTCTGCCCTACGTCTATTTATATTTCTCCTGGTCATCACCATCACATTCTAAGGCGACGTCGCGCTGTCATCGTTTTTATGAATATCTGTATCCTGTAGCACTTCCCATTGCATTGAAGCTTCCATACTTCTCAATCTTTAGCAAAGCCTCATCTTGGTCATTTTCTATATTGTCAGGTCTTCACCATCACGCGATGCCTTCTTATCCTCACATTGATGAACCTTTGCAGCAACTCTCTTCAGATCATTGTAGTTTTCGTACATCTTCGATGGTCGTACGTTTCCAGCAAGTTCTGGCCTTGGTTTATTTCTATTTTTACAAGTCATCGCTTAAGGAAATGTCGCTTCCAACTATAAATCTCTCTTTTCAGTAGCTTTCTTCATTTCATTTTAGCGTCCGCACCTCCTTAATCTTGCTAGGGTTTCGGCGAACTCTACTCTTGGTCTACTGCTATTTTTCCAGATCATCACCATCACGTTTTAGAGCCGATGTTGCCTTTTCGTCGTATTGGTGCATTTCCGTCTTCGAGGGCTCTCTTCATTTCGTTGTAGCTTTCTTACATCTTCAATTGTGCTAGGTTTTCAGCAGGTCTATTCATCTCATTATGGCTTCCCCATCTTCTTAATTGTCTACTTGGTCTACTATTGTACCGGGTCACTATCGTCACATTCTAAAGGTAATGTCATCTTCTTGTCGCAACGCCCTTTGTCTGCTGCAGTTCTCTCCAGTTTATTTTAGCTTCCGTACATCTTTAATTCCTAGCTTTTCAGCAAGTTCTGTTTATATTTTACAGGTCATTAGCATGACATTTTTAAGGCAATGTCACATCGTCGCAACGATAAACTCTTTATATAAGTTTTTGTACTACTTTAATTGAGTCACGTTTTCTGCAAGTTCTTCTCTTCGTCTATCTATTTCTCAAAGTCATCACCATTACATTCTAAAGACGATGTCGCCTTGTCATCGCATTGTGAATATCTGTTTCCTGTAGTCCTGTAGCCCTTATTAGTATTATTATTTTTATTAGCGAATTTTCAGTTACAAAAATTTGCTATTATTTGGGTCCCTAGAACATAAAACCAAGGTCCGTTAAAATGTTTATATGTTTATATATATATATATATATATATATATATATATATATATATATATATATATATATATATATATATATATATATATATATATATATATATATATATATATATATATATATATATATATACAGCGTGGTCCGTAATTGTATGCCGCAAAGTGCATCAAGTCAATGAGCATGAAAAAATATGAAATTTTTCTTAATACACCTTTGATCAGTCCGGCCTATATACAGAGATACGGCCCTGAAAATTTCTTAAGAAAAGAAGAAGGCTCAGTTTAGTAAAACGCCCAGTGGCGTAGTAATATGGATTGTGATATCATATTTAACAAATTTGCGACAATAGTATTTCGTAACTTTATCGGGAAGAAATTGCACAGTTATCTGCAGTTATCTTGAAAATTCCACCTCATACAAAAAAATCACCAGATGCCTTTAGACTACTTATTTAAAAAAATATATAGGCTGGTCACAAAAAGCGCAAGTTATATTTTTTTTACCTAAAGATGATATCACCACCCCTATTACTTAGCCACTAGACGTTTAATTTTTTTTAAATACAATTGAATTGAGTCTTCTAGTGACCTTTATTAGACCTGAAAATTTCGAATTCATATTCGGAACCATTTCAGAATTATCCTAAAATTTCTAATTTTTATTAAGAATTTTCCAGGGTCATATCTCTCTCCGAATTGATCAAAAGTGCATTACAAAAATTTTCATATTTTTTCATGCTTAGTGTCGTGATACACATACATTTAAGGACCATCCTGTATATATATATATATATATATATATATATATATATATATATATATATATATATATATATATATATATATATGGATCCGAGCGATAACTCAAAAAATACTAAACTGATTTCAATCAAACTTGGCAAAAATCTTGTCTGGGCGAAAACCGAGGTCGATTCGTTAATCAGCCTTTATGCTCAAGTTTTTTCGGTGGAAAATTGGGGAAAACTTTTTGAAAGCGCTATATTTTTGTAACTATCAGAGTAACTTAAATAAGACGTTACGTGTAACTAGAAATAGTGCAAGTAAACCTATGTTGTGAATTTTAGGTAATTTGGTGCACAATGCTTAGAGGTTTTTTTTAAATTAGAAACAAAATCCCAAAGATATGCGTTGAGACGAACGAAGTCCACTGATGAACTAGGCAACTAGGACCATTAGAACCAATATCCGAGGTCAGTTTCAATTTTTGTATGTTTATATATATATATATATATATATATATATATATATATATATATATATATATATATATATATATATATATATGTTTATATATATATATATATATATATATATAAATATATATATATATATATATATATATATATATATATATATATATATATATATATATATATATATATATATAAGTGTGTGTGTGTGGAACTCGGCAAGTACCGTTCTCTTATTAATAGCTTGGATAAGTTTGTTAGCCAGCAAAATCGGACAACGTTTTCCAGGAAACTTTTGAGTTTTTTTTAGAAAAAAATTTTATCTCCGAAAATTACAAAGTTATTTGAATCAAATTTGGTGGACATATTGCCTTGGGAAAGGCCTTACTATAATTTTCTTAGAAAAAATTCACTAATGAGGAGATCTCGACTTTTGAATTTTGAAAAAATTTCTTCAAATGAGCGCGATCTACGACCCCTAGAACCCATATCCGGGGTCAGTTTCAATTTTTATATGTTTATATATATATATATATATATATATATATATATATATATATATATATATATATATATATATATATATATATATATATAGAACTGTCATCGTAGCTAGACGTGTCAATTTCGTCTGGAACAAATCATATAATTTTAATGTCCATATTTGGATCAAATGGAAAATTTTAGTTTTGGAAAGAGTAACGGTGTAATAGAGAGTGGTGGAAATGGATTGGTTTGAGTTGAAGACAGAAAAAAGGAACATATTAAAGTAAATTATTGTCTGATGATCAAAATCTGAAGTCTGCCAAATTAGAAAAGTGTCATTGTCAAGAAATTTGGAAGTATCAACGTTTGGATAAAACCTGACTAAATTGCGCTGTTTACAACCACAAGTAAAATACTTTTTTGTAAGGCGCTTTGTACTATTATTTTCACAATAAACTGTAACTGTAACTGTAACTGTAACTATATATATATATATATATATATATATATATATATATATATATATATATATATATATATATATATATATATATATATATATATATATATATATATATATATATATATATATATATATATATATATATATATATATGTATCACACCGATAACTCAAAAAATAATGGGCTGATTTTGATAAAATTCGGCATGTACCTTTCTTTTGTAAATAGCTCGTTAGTCAGGAAAATCGGACGAGGTTTTCCGGGAAAATTTTGAGTTTTCATTCGAAAAAAATTCTTATCTCAAAAAGTAATTAGCCGATTTTAATAAAATTTGGCATGTACCTTTCTTTTGTAAATAGCTTTGACAAGTTTGTTAGTCAGGAAAGTCGGACGAGGTTTTCCGGGAAAATTTTGAGTTTTCATTCTAAAAAATTTTTTATCTCAAAGAATGATAAGCCGATTTTGATAAAATTTGGCGCGTACCTTCCTTTTGTAAATGGCTTTGACAAGTTCGTTAATCAAAAAAATCGGACGAGGTTTTCCGGAAAAATTTTGAGATTTCATTTGAAAAAAAATTTTATCTTAAAAAATAAAAAATCTATGATAACCAAATTTGGTAAGTAGGTTTACGATATAAAAGTAAACTATACACCAAAATTTAGATTTCTATGTTACAAGAAAAAAAAGTTATTAAATATTTTGTGTCAGATCATTTCTATGAAAATTCACTACCATAACGCACTTGGTGCGTCCAGGCTTTTTATGTATTTACGTATATATAGAGGATGACGCATTTCTACGGCAAAGCTCAATATAATTTTTATTAAACAAAATACGAGAAAAAATTATATACGTTAATTATAGGGTGTCTTATAAAAATATTTTGACAATCACAGGATGGTCCATATAAATCGTTGGTGATCCCTTCAATTGTTTTTTTCGAACACCTTTGTGTTATTGATTTTTGCGTTTTTATCGAAATATGATGCATGTTTGTAAGAAAAAATCGAGACGCAGTAAGTGCGTTTTGATAGCGAATTTTCATTAACTCAATTTGCCATTAACCTAAGGATTCTTGGCTAGGAAACCAGTTTTTTTGGAAACATTCAAAGTTTATTTTCGAAAAAAACTTGTACACTTTCAAACAATAAGTAATTTTGATAAAACATGGTACATTGTTTCTACTACATAGGCTATACCGGTAACCAGATTGATGCCTGCTTGGATTAGAAAGACATAATATTTGCTATTAAAAACATTTTTTTGAAGATTCACTTCCATAACGCACTTGCTGCGTCCCAATTTTTGTTTAATATTATGTCTTGAAACTTTTACCACGTTTAGGCGAAAAAAAATTCTGAAATTTTTGTCGCCGATGTATAGACTTCCACACGTATTGACGATGTGGAGGTAAAACTATCCTTATTATTTTTGTTTTAGTCACAATAAAAGTTGGTTTTAACAAAGTTTCTTTTAGATAATATACCTTACAAGAATTTCATAATATTATTACAAATTGTTGTACTGATTTTAACAGTAACAGTGCTTGCAACATTTTTGTATTTATAAGCAAGCATTGTAACCCATTGTAATATTCAGAATCTAAAAAACTTCATTCACCGTCTGACGTGCACGTTAGAGTATGTAAAAATATTGTAATTTGGCTCGGAATTTCTATGACTTGCACTCAGCTGGTGGATCTAAGTCTTTTTATTTATTCCTGTTTACCATATTCATTGGCTATCTTGTAAAATTCTTTTTGCTGTCCCTTGGAGATGTGTTTATAGAGCAACTCGCCAAGATTTATGTATGCGGGTCTTGTGTCCTAAATGGTCTTATGTAGGTCGAGTGTAAATAGATTTTAAGATTTATCCTTAAATCTTTCTTTCTTGTAGAGGTTGTCAATTTTTGATTAATATCAACAATTTCTTGGTTTCCAGATAAAAAATATTAGTGTGGCTGTGCATATTATGACTTTAATACGGCCAGTTTATTAGCAAACTAAAAACAACGTATTTAGAAAACCCCGTATTGTTTCAGCTACTGATGAGTAACTAAAATACACACCTTTACCAGTCCCAGCAATTTATGAAGAAAAAATTAGGAATGTTTCCAAGGTCACAAGTGTGAAAAACATTGTTCTCGGGTTGAACCATAATGTACAGAATTTGTTGATGCTCCTTGTTTGAAGTGAAAAGGTAGAGGATTATATAAAGTTTTGGGACGCAAACGAAAATCTGCTTCTAAAGACCTTACACATTACAAATAACTAACTTAAGACCGTTATCGATTGTCTTTTTTTATTGCAGAGTGTAATACAAGACTTACGGTGGTGGAAATGGTTATATGAATGGCTGATGAGCGAAGGGATGCGAGTTCAAATCTCACGTTGCCTAACTTTCTCTTTTATATTTCTTTTTTACTTTTTTTTTGTCTTTGATTCAATTTTAACGTTATCTGATCAGATTGTGTAATTCCAATTCTTTTTTAGCGACTTTTTGTTGAAAATGAACGACAAGTACCTTTTAGACTTTTAATTCAAGTTTAATAGCAGCTGTTGTTGCCCTTAGGTGGTAAAACCCTTCCCCAGTTAACATAGACGTAGATATTTGTGACATCACAATATGTTGTTTTCTTCTCTACAACCGAATTCAATTTTTACAGCATCGCCACGCAAAAGTATCTAGTTCTGTATTTAGATCAGATTTCGAATATTTTTTAATTTAGTTAATTTATTTCTAGCTAATTTTCTTCTCCAAAATGTTATTTTAATCGCGAGTTTTCTTATAAATGTATTTAATGAATTTTCTTTGAAGTAACATTTGTTCCGAATATATCTATGAAAAATTATTCAATTCATTTTTGAAACGAAATTCATCAAAAATAAGGTTTTAATGGAATTTCGTGCAAACAAGTTATTTTTAATTCTTTTACAGGTATATAATTTGAATTATATGTATTCTTTTAGCAAAATTTTGTGTCAAAAATATTTAGTCAAATTTAATGCCTGTTTTCATTTAAAAATGACACAAAAATACAATCTCTACCATAACGCACTTGCTGCGTCCAGACTTTTTGTATTTTCCATCTAAATATAATACATATTTATAAGGAAATAAAATAGGGTCGCTGCAAGTGCGTTATGGTAGCGAACTTTCAATAAATCCTTCAGGTTTCAGTAGCATAATATGCTATTTAACGTAAAGTTCGTCGGTGAGGACACCAGTTTTTTCGGGAACATTTTAAGTTTATTTTCGAATATATTTTTTTAAATTTTCAACCAGTAAAGTTATTTTGATTAAATATGTTACTATATAAGTTATACTAAGTGAAAATTGGAACCTGTGATGAGCACTGATAAGTATTATCCTTCAAGTTTCAGTAGCTTAATATGCTATTTAACGTAAAGTTCGTCGGCGAGGACACCAGTTTTTGCGGGAACATTTTAAGTTTATTTTCGAATATATTTTTTAAATTTTCAACCAGTAAAGTTATTTTGATTAAATATGTTACTATATAAGTTATACTAAGTGAAAATTGGAACCTGTGATGAGCACTGATAAGTATTATCCTTCAAGTTTCAGTAGCTTAATATGCTATTTAACGTAAAGTTCGTCGGCGAGGAAACCAGTTTTTGCGGGAACATTTTAAGTTTATTTTAGAATATTTTTTAAAATTTTCAACCAGTAAAGTTATTTTGATTAAATATGTTACTATATAAGTTATACTAAGTGAAGATTGGAACCTGTGATGAGCACTGATAAGTATTATCCTTCAAGTTTCAGTAGCTTAATATGCTATTTAACGTAAAGTTCGTCGGCGAGGACACCAGTTTTTGCGGGAACATTTTAAGTTTATTTTCGAATATATTTTTTTAAATTTTCAACCAGTAAAGTTATTTTGATTAAATATGTTACTATATAAGTTATATTAAGTGAAGATTGGAACCTGTGATGAGCACTGATAAGTATTATCCTTCAAGTTTCAGTAGCTTAATATGCTATTTAACGCAAAGTTCGTCGGCGAGGTAACCAGTTTTTGCGGGAACATTTTAAGTTTATTTTCGAATATATTTTTTTAAATTTTCAACCAGTAAAATTATTTTGATTAAATATGTTACTATATAAGTTATACTAAGTGAAAATTGGAACCTGTGATGAGCACTGATAAGTATTATCCTTCAAGTTTCAGTAGCTTAATATGCTATTTAACGTAAAGTTCGTCGGCGAGGTAACCAGTTTTTGTGGGAACATTTTAAGTTTATTTTCGAATTATTTTTTTTAATTTTCAACCAGTAAAGTTATTTTGGTGAAATATGTTACTATATAAGTTATACTAAGTGAAGATTGGAACCTGCGATGAGCACTGATAAGTACACTTGGAGAACCCAGATCCCCACAACACGCCTTTTTAAAGACCCGACTATCGTTTCACTAACCAAGTTAGCGTCATCAGAGGATAACTATATGCCTCTATTTCTAACATACTACGTTTTGAGTAGAGATATTGCATTTCTAGATCCAGCCATTTTTGTTTAGCGAAATTTTCTACCTTTTTCCCTACTTTTGTGTTATTAGAAATTTTTAAATTGAAATTGGGAAAAACTGATTTTAAATTTAAAAATTTCTAATTGCGCACTTGCTGCGTCCAGACCTTAGAATAATTTAATGACAGAAAGTAAATGAAAATCTTTACTTTGCATTAATTTACTGTCCTGATTTACCCGATTCAAAGTTTAGTACCAAATTATTACAGAGTACACAAATTCTACAGTGCTGGGCACTGTAATTTTTATAAGACTTATCTCTCCGTGCAGCCGCCCTCAATTTTGTCGCTCTGTGTATTTGTCTGCACCCTTAGATCTGACCCTGGTTCTGATCATTAAGTTGCGGCTAAACCAATTTAGATTCTTCTTAATAGTTTGACTTAACTTGACAAAACAGTGAACTGTTTGATTATTTATTTGCGTTGAGAACTTTGATGTTTTTTGTTTGTTGCAGTGTGTACGGAGACGGAGGTGAGTGCACATGTGGGTTCGACAGTGTCGTTACCGTGCCGGGTGGATACTGAACAATGCGGGTCCTTACACAGTGTCAAGTGGTACCGGGACACCTCAAGGATATACGTGTTCAGTCACGTGGGAAGCATCGCCAGGGCAGAAGGGGATTCCACCAACAGGTGAGTAAGTTTTGTGTTAATAGTACTAGTATGTGGGGGACAAAGAGCTTGTTTTCTTTCCCCAATGTTATGCAGGTGGATGGATCCCACCCTCGCTAACTAGTCGGCTTTGCTAATTAGCGTTGGAAAAATAATATGTTGAAGATGTGGACTGTATGTGGACTGTATTGATAACTCTAGGTGCACTGGATTCCAGAAGATTTCAATAATACACTTTTTGTGTTTATATATGTTGTATTGTTACTATGTACACTTTGAACTTAACACTTATTTACAATTTGCGGTTTTACACTTGATTTAATGGGTTACTCAGGAGATTTCACAATCTCATTAGCTATTTGCTATTGCATTTATTTAACTGCGTGTATACTTTCTAATTTAGAAGAAAACACCGAATTTTCACTGTATCACTGTACGAACAGAATTTCTGTAGGAAGATTGGAACTTGAACTAAACTGGCTTAATCACACGAGCGGCGTTTAAGTAGAATATTAGTAACTCGGCGTCCCAAGAAGCGAAGAAGATGAGATTCGTTGCAGAACTGCTGGCTTAAACACACAAACAGTATTTAAGTAGAAGATTAGGAACTCGGGGTCCCAAGAAGCGAAGAAAATGAGATTCTTTGCGGAACTGTCCCGTGCTTTGCAAAAAGCTTGCTTTTATCGAGCTTTCGCGTAACGCTAGGTGACGTAGTTGACATAACATAATGTCAGTAATACAGATTGGTCAACTAGGTAGAAGCATTATTCCCAGTGAAGAAATCCACTAGGTACATTTTAAAAACACGTCAAAGACAGCTAAGGCTATTTACAGGAAAAGACCTAACGGTATATAAGTATTCTTTGAATGGCATTGCTCACGCGTAAACGTAATGTGATACAAACCGCTAGAGGATAAAGATTACCAGCAAATTGGAGAGGATTGTGAAATCCAGAGATAACTACTTCCAGGTAGAAACTTATAGGACGGTGCAGGAACAGGGGCGTACCAATATGTTTCTTCAACAGTATGTTCTTGGGTTTATTTGGACATACCTACACTACTGCCTATTCAACATATGTTTCGTTTATTCTTGCAAATGTCAAAAAAATGTACTAAGAACGAGAACCTCAAATTCTAGAGGGAACTTCATATTGATTTTAAAACGCATGGTTTCCCCCTAATTCTGCCACGGGTAACAAAACAAAAACTGACAAAAACAAAATATTTTTCACATTATTGTTTGTGACTAAATTACTCTTTCGATAGACTGTTGTTCGTCCAGCCGGGTCGTCCGATTTAAATCCTTGCAAGTTCTACGTCTGTAAGTACAAAAAATTATCAGTACATTTCTGACCCATAGAACTACGTAGTCAGCCTTGGATCCTAATTCAAGATGCCTGCAACAGATGCTGAAACTACACAAGAAATTTTGAAAAATGTGCCAGGTCTGTAAGATCATTTGGCAAAGTTGATGCACCGGTCAGTACAAATAGGAAATCTAAGAATGCCAGTTTTACTTATGCCCTATCTCTATACCTAAATAAGGCTTCGACAGAGATACGTACACTTGCAAAACGCAAATCATTACAATACATCTATTTAAAGACATGAAGATCGTCTCAATTACAAAGTTAGGATCACCAGAGAATGTAAAATTCTCTCGCCACAGGTTCCGTTCTTCACTTAGCTTCGACAGAGCTGTAAGTAATGTTTGCTTTTACTTTTTTTATATTACAACACACCACGAGGGCTTACAGCCTAAATACTATCGTACCGTGGGTGTCGACAAGGAGGAAAGAGGCAACTTGTTAATTCTGGACTTGAAGGTTAGGAGGTTCGGAGGAGAAGGAAAAACACGCGCCTGCAAGGAATTCCACAATTTGGAAGTCTTCGGGACAAAAGAGCGGGCATAACAAGATGTTCTACTGTACAGTAAAAGGGTGCATTCGCTCTGTTCCCCTGGTAGATCTGTTGGGGGCAGCAGGTGGAGGAACTATGGAAGAAAGCTCCTCTGAGCAGTGCCCGTGCAGATATCTATAAAAGAGAGAGAGAGGTCACCAACGGCACGCCGGTGGGGAAGGGATGGCAGCCTTTGGGTGAGGGTAGGGTCACCGACGAGACGTATAGCTTCCGAATGGAGTCCAGGAAAGCGAGTGTAGAATCGGCAGCAGTACCCCAGATGTGGGAGAAGTATTCGAAGTTTGGTCTTATTTGTGAGTATATATGGTATAGAGATTAGCTGGTGAAAAGTATTTGCGAGCCCGGAAGAGGATATCAAATTTCTTAGCAGCTGCTTCTGCAATTGATGTGACATGTTGGTGCCAATTGAGATTTCGATTCACAGAAATGCCAACAACTGAAAAGGACTCATTACTATGAATAACTTGGTTACTCATTGTGATGGATCTAGGGCTGGTGTAACTCTTATGAGAAAGAAAGCAAGACTGAGATTTGGTGGGGTTGAATTGTACAAGATTTTTACTTTCCCAGTCTAATATTTTTTGGAGATCTACGGAGACAGAACCCTCCACAAGTCTGCGGTCCTCATCTAATTGGGCTAAAGAGACAGGCTTAGAATATTGTATATTTGAGTGGAGGGTGCTGTCGTCCGGGTAACTATGAACTGGGTTGGATGTGCTAGAGAGGAGGTCATTGATGTGGAGAAGAAACAAATTGGGGGCTAAAGCTGAACCTTGAGGAACTCCTGCATTAATCGGATATAGTTTAGAGGAATGACCATCCACGACAACATAAATGCTCAGGCTGGAGATGAAATGTACAGTCCAGGTACAGAGTTTTGGTGGTAGGCAATAGGCCAGGAGTTTATTATGCAGCGCTGCGTGCCAGACCTTGTCGAATGCTTTGGATATGTCTAGAGCGACAATCTGCGATTCACCGTGTACTTGTTCGAAGAATGTGTGATAACGGAAAGGAGGTCGGCAGTTGATCTGCGCTGACGGAATCCATACTGGCTGTCGTGGATTAGACTGTTTGATAACTTGTTTAGAGAATTAAAAAAAAAAATTCACTAATAGAGAGGTATTGATGGTGAGACTTGTTGAAATGAGCGATAACTAGGACCCCTAGAACCGATATCCGGGGTCAGTTTCAATTTTTATATGTTTGTATATATATATATATATATATATATATATATATATATATATATATATATATATATATATATATATATATTTCAATCAACAATGAAGTTTTCTATCAAATAGAAAACACCAAACATCAGCGTCTAAAGGCTGATCCGCATCAATACATATTTATGTTGTACGTTGTATTTTAAAACTCGGCACAAAAAATTTTAATATGGTCATATATTTTCCACGAAAATATTTATGCACTGCTGTAGAGCCGAATCCTCTTGTACGTCGTTTTCGCTGAACAACAGCTGTCAAAAATTTAGTATTAAACATTTTTGGGACGCAGCAAGTGCGTTATAATAGCGAATTTTCATAAGAATTTTACACTATTATTATACGGCATATTATTAAAGTTAATACCTTAACCTTACACAGACCTTGAGGATCGATTTTAGAGGTCCTAGCACGCGCACATTAGAATAATTCTTTCGAAAGTGACCATCGATATCTCTCTATTATCAAAAAAATCTTCCATTTCAACTCATTTTGAGAAAAATGCCCAAAAGTCAATTTTCTACTAAGCTAGAGAACCAAATTTTGCTATCTGTATCTGTAGATGTGTAAGTCTCTTTAAAAGAAACTTGTATTACAAATTTCATTAAAGTTATATAGATTTCCAGAAGGAAAATTAATTAATATTTAGGAAAGTAAAGTATCTGCCAGATTATAAAAGTAGCAGTTATTTTTCCTTATTAATCTCCAGTATGATTTCGTTTTAGTCAACCTAAGAAAACGTTTTTTTTTCAATATCAACAATAACAAAATAATAATTTTAGACTCAAAGTTGACAAACCTATTTATCCGTTCTAAACACAAATCAGATCTTGTTCGAAACGTATAAAATCTGTGCACTACTCTTTCTTCAAATGTCAGAATAAAACATAAAATAACATACTTTCATCGAGCTTGATTCGATTGCGTACCCTTCTGCTTCTGCGAAGCCCCCTTCGCCATCTAGGCACACGTCAACTAACGTTTTATTTGCGCGATACTTTAGATCGGCTTCATACCCGCGATATTATATTCAAAGTGTACGTAGCAATCCATTACATAATTGATAGAATTACCATTGAAACACATCCCACGACTGCTTCGGTCTTATATTACGTCTTATGTTTAAGTTTAAAGATAAAAGAAACCCTTTTATAGAGACTTGGCTTGATTTTCTTTACATTTCTGCTATATGATCCGACAGCATTATATATATATATATATATATATATATATATATATATATATATATATATATATATATATATATATATATATATATATATATATATATGTGTGTGTGTGTGTATCCACAGGGTTTTCCGGAAAAATTTTGAGTTTTCTTTCAAAAAAAAATTTTTTTCTCCGAAAATTACACAGCTGTTGTAATGAAATGTACTAGATATGTTTCCTTTGGAGAGGCGTTCCTACATACCAAAATTCAACTTTCTAAGTGTATAGAAAATTGAGTTATTCAAATTTTTAATTTTGGAAAAAAAAATTCTCCGAATCTTAGAAAGTTATTTTAATGAAATTTGGTGGATATCTTGCAAAGTCCTTACTACATACCAAAATTAAACTTTCTAAGTTTATAGAAAATTGAGTTATTCAAGTTTGAAGAATTTAATAAAAAATCATTACCATAACGCACTTGCTGCGTCCCGAACTTTTTTTTATTTAACTTGATTAAATTTAATTAACAAAATAACTTAATCTGCTATAAGTTAAAGAGAAATGTAAATTCGATACCATACAGCATTTACTGCGTCAAGATTTTCTTTGGGCATTTTTAAAGTACCTAAAGAAACAAAATTCTTTTATAACATTGTTTGTCAATGAGTTATATTCGGCTACGAGTTAAAAGAACTTAACAAGATAACGTTTTATATGTACAAAATGCCTTATATTAGCAACTTATATTTTGGATCAAGTATACCAGCCGTGGTAACTATTGGCAACGAAACATGTGATAAGCGATAGTGGATCTCTGTTGAGTCATATTGTGTTCATTTAACTGTTCTAACACGGCGTTAAATCACTGCAAATTTATTACTTTAAAATGTCGGTTTTGTGATCTATGCTATTAATTAAATAATATAAATATTGTAGTATATACAATACATGATAACCTTATAATTTTAATTCTTACAGTTTTGGTCACGGAAAGTGATGGTGTTTTCGTGTTTTTAGTGAGTTTGAGTTATAGGAACGTGTTGGCTTCCAGGATAATCGGGCAGCTACTTGTTCAAGGTTAGTTTTTGCAGTTTGGTATTTGACCATTATTTTATACATCTGCCTATTAGTTTGGACAATTAATACATTATAAACACAAATAATAGTAATAACGACATGATTTAGCATTCAAATTAAAACAGTGTGATACAAAAGCCAAGGGTTGTGCCTGTTTTGTAAAAGGCAATTTAAGATGTTATGCAGATACAGGAGATCTTTCTTCTTTGGGTAAAGGTTTACTTTTTCGGGGCGCATGTTCTATTTTTATGAAATTTTGTATATAGACGTGTTTTAGGGTGTAGATGATGAAAATCACAATAAAAATGAGGGCAGAAGCCAACTTTTGGATTATTTGGACATTTTTGTTGGAAAAATGGAGGCTATACTTACTTTTCGGCATGTTTTTGTCATATTTTACACATTTTCGGGGGTCTTTCGTTTTATATCAAGATAAATAAGGGTGTATTCCACTATTCTAATCCATTTTCACATAGTTAGTGCACCTCCTTAACTGTTTATGTGTCTCTGAAAATTACCCTTCTTTTCTTCGTATAAGTTGAAATTGACATCTGACATTAAGTTGGGTTTATATGTAAAATGTCAATTTAAACTTATACGATGAAAAGAAGGGTAATTTTCAGAGACACATAAACAGTTAAGGGGGTGCACTAACTATGTGAAAATGAATTATAATAGTGGAATACACCCTTCTTTAGCTTGATGTAAAACGAATGACCCCCAAAAATGTGTTAAACATGCTGCAAAAGTGAGTACAACTTAGGTTTTTCCTACAAAAATGTCCAAATAACTCCAAAAGTTGGCTGCTGCCCTAATTTTTATTGCGATTTTCGTCATATATACCCTAAAACACGTCTATATATAAAATTTCATAAAAATCTAACATACGCCCCGAAAGTAAACCTTTACCCTTCTTTGTTACATTCGCTTCTTAAAAATATTAAATAACTGTTTCTTTACTGTTTTACACATTTTAATTTAATCAATAATTCTGCACCAATATTTTACAAGGCCCTTTAAATTTGTACTTATTGGTAAAGGTTTACTTTCCGGGCACGTGTTCGATTTTTATGAAATTTTGTATGTAGGCGTGTTTTACTCATATAATACTTTATTTCACTGAACATATTGACATTTTATCGTTTCCACGTTTCGTTTTTGAACAATTTTAATATAAAATTTTCCTCTTTGCAATAATGTCAAACTTCAAAATGTATGACATTTACTGTGTGAAAACTGGAACCTGTGATAAGCACTGATTAGTACACTTGGAGAACACCCAAATCACCACAACACATTTTTGAAAGACTTTATGATCGTTTCGCTGACAACGTCAGCGTTGTCAGAGGATGAAAAATTCTAAGATTTAATCAACAGCTACAGTGTATTTATATTGCACCTAGCTAACGAACTAATCCGAAGTATGGGATAAGTTGCGAATTATGAGATAAGTTGCAAAGAGTGCAATCTTAAATACGTGGGTCAAAACAAGAGAAACATAGCCACCAGATTTCATGAACATCTCGCACATTTACAATATAAGACGGTGGACAAATCGTATGTGGCACAACATATAAGGGATAATAAACACCACATTGACAACGAAAATTTGAAACTTGTCTAAAATGTTAGAAATCAAACTATGCTTGATTCATTAGAAAGTATTTATATATCATGGTCGATTAAGAACAAAACTCCATTGAATCGTGCGGCACCTTTAATTTCAAGCCCTTTATTTTCACTTTGCATTTGACCAGCTAAACACTCAAAATTTGTCTGGCAGGATAATAAAATATTGTTAATAACTGGGCCGGTCTATACAGATACTAGGCTCTACTTTTGGTTCTCGACTTAAAGACCCCCTTTCGTTTTCTTTGTATCTAAGAAGTCAATATAAATACTTGCTTTTTACATTGAATAAAAAATCAATATAAATACGTGTTTTTATGTAGAATTTTAGTTAAATTATTTATCCTTTGTTAAAGTTAACATTGTGAGCTAACCACTCGGTTTGTTTAAAAAAAACATGAGCGGCTGTTATTGGTCTGTTCGGCACACTTGGCGCAAAAAGGCCAAGAAATACCACAACAATTACTTTGCAAATTTTATAGTTTTTCTTGCTAAAACGTTAAAGTCGCGATTTTAAACGTCAAAATTGGCCATTTGTAAAGATTCTGAAACGAAGGTAGGTTATGGAGGTAAGAAGTGTGTTTTACAAAGCCTTCAGTTTCTGTCTAAAGACAAAAATGTAAGAATATTAGCGGCATTTAAGAAAAAAATGGGGTTTTTCTCAAAACGTCGAATTTTTTAATGTTTTTGTTCTTAATTGTTTTGTTGTTTGATGCTGTACATATATATTTACCGCAAGATTGTTTTTATCTATTTATATCTATTGTCACAAGCTTATCCATGTATTATGGCAAGAAGGCGAAATAAAATTATCTTATCTTATGTTATCTGCCCTGCCTTTCTGTAACGAGGGTAGGGATCTTTAACGTGCCCCACATCGCATGGACATGGTACCGACGGCTTTACGCCCCCTCCGAAGTGCGGAACGTGCAGACATTCAACTTGCTCAAATACAATGCCAGAACCTCGGTGATCTTAATGTTATAGTTTGTACTTAAAAAGTGAAAGAAGTACCCTTATATATATTCGTTTAAAACTTAGAAGTTACGTTATCAATTCTACAATAAATTTTTTCCAATAAATAATTCACGAAAAGCGACGCACACATGTCTTACAAGATATTATAAGCATGAATATTTTGCCATAAAATAAACTCCATGCTAAAATAAGTAGGACCTCAACACCAAGGCTACGAAAAATGTAATTAAAGTTTATAAAAGTCTGTGTAAAAATTTTAGATCTTTGGCTTCGCCAAAATTGTTCCTTTCAATTCGTCAAATGGGTCTGATTTAATGTCAAATTCTTGACGTTTAGATAAATGTAACAGACCTCACTTTTTCTATTCGGGGTCACAAAAGAATAAGCCATACTTAGGTAATTTTTGTTGGCAAAATTTTGGCTACTAAAACTTAAACATCCACTGAAGTAAAATCTATTTTGAATAAAACTATAACGGTTGACCGGTATTCTAAATATAATGAGATGATACGTCTTTTAAAATACGTCGCCTGGATGGTAATCCAAAGTTTTGGTTCTTTAGGGAAGAAGGGTTTCTCTGTTAGTTTAAATTATAGTCTAATAGACAAATTCGGTAACAAACATAGAACAAAGAAAATGATACCTGAATGTACGACATTTAAGAAAGATAAAATAGAGAAAAAAATTGTGTTTTACCTTATGAACCAGGAATCACAAAGGGCTTGGAAAGTATTTTTAAGAAAGCCGATTTACATTTGACTTTTTCGACGAAAAGTAATCTAAAAAAATTGTTGGGGAATACGAAAGACAAAGACAAAGTCACTGAAATGTCCGGTAATTATGAGATTAGTTTTAAAGATTGTAATCTTAAATACGTGGTTTAAACTAGGAGAAACATAGCCATCAGATTTCGTGGACATCTCGCACATTTACGATATGGCACGGTGGACAAATCGTGTGTGGCACAACATATATGGGATAATAATCACCACATTGACAAAGAAACTTTGAAACTTGTCAAAAATGTTAGACATCAAACTATGCTTGATTCATTAGAAAGTATTTTTATATCAAGGTCGATTAAGAACAAAACTTCATTGAATCGTTTGGCACCTTTAATTTCAAGCCCTTTATTTTCACTTTGCATTTGATCACCTAAACACTCCTAATTTGCCTGGTAGAATAATAAATTATTGTCAATAACTCTGCCAGTCTATACAGATACAAATCTCTACGCTTGTCTCGACTTAAAGACCCTTTCGTTTTTTTGTATCTATGAAGTCAATATAAATATGGTTTTTACGAAGAATTAAAATCAATATAAATATAGTTTTTATGTAGTATTTTAGTTGAATTATTTATCTTATGTTAGAGTTAACAATGTGGGCCAAACACCCAGGGTTAGTTTTCTATATAAAAAAGATGAGCGTTGTGTTTGTCTCGCCAGATCTGGTTGTCGGCTTGCTCCAATATCCACATAGTAAATTTCTAGATCGAAAGGGAATGTGCAGCTTCCTAAAGCAACTCGGTACCGTTCCTTTTAAACCTATTATCACATTAGATAAGGGCTCATAAAGTTGTCGACCAGAAGATTAAAGCAGGTCTTTGACCACGTAGTTTCACTACACAATAAACAAACGATGGGTCTTCGACGACAATTTTACTTCGGACTAGTTCGTTTACCTAGACGCGATATAAATACACTGTAGCTAGTAGTTTAATTTTAGAATTTTCTTCCTCTGAAGATGTTGACATGGTCACCGAAACGATCGTAAGGTCTCTGAAATATGTGTTGTGGTAATTTGGGTTCTCCAAGTGTACTTATTAGTGCTTATCACAGGTTCCAGTTTTCACATAGTATAATCTAAATTAACAACGACAATAATTTTAAATTTAACGTAAGATAGGTCGCAAATTAGTCGGTCAAAGAACTGGTTACAAGGCATGTAGATGAAACTGCTTATAAAAATATTCATAAAGGAAGTGCGAACTATGTGAATGACTCTGTGAAACACCTAACCGCAGGCCAGTCCCCTGCGTCTGTCCCATTTGAAGAAACAGATGAGAAGAGCGATGTAGTAGACCGTAAAATGTCGCTGTCTATCGACATGGACGAGGACGGGACCGCGGGACCGCAGAGCAATACATAATTTATAGGTGTTCTTGACCCGTTTACTATAGTCAGCGGTAGAACCACACTACTTCCGGTGCAATTTTCTCACAAAGTATTCAGACGTCAGGAGCTCTACGTCTCAGGGACTTCTTACAAAGTAGTCTTTATACTGAAGTTATTTCAGAAACCAAATATATCTCAAGTATATAAGGAAACTACACTTGGAGAATCTAAATTACCATAAGACATCTTTTTAAAGATCGTTTCACTCACAAAGTTAGCGTCATTAGAAGATGATATCTTGTAAAAAAGAGTATTTACAAAGATGTGTTGTGGTGACTAGGGTTCTCCAAGTATAGTTATCAGTGCTGATCACAGGTACCAACTTTCACTTAGTGTATACGGAAACATATAATATAACCGGCTTAAGAAATTCACATTCTTTACACTTATTAGAAGCTAGAAAGTTTGACAATAAGGCAAGCGTAACAGAGTTTCTTAGTGACATTTGCATCCCCTCTTTAAAAAAAATATTGGAATTAACATCTTACCGTGAATAATATAGACTAGAAGGGTTATTTGTTCTCAGATTATAGATAAGCACTGATTATCAACCTCTGAAGTAAAAAGCAGTAAATGAGTTATGTCATGGAATTTTCATAAAAATTATCTCCCCTTTTTAAAACATTTTCTATGCTAAAGTTCGCTAAGAGTTATTAACATATTAAAATTTATGAAATCTGATCCAAATACAGACACAGACATGTTTTCTGTGGCTTAACATAGAATCTTTTTGCCTCACGCCGCATAAAAAGCGAAACCGGCTGTAAAGGAGAAAAGAAGTCCATGTGAAGCCACACAAAAATGCCTACATCTCTTATAAGTATAGCACGGTTTCACCAAGTTAAAGTAGGCAACTACAGGCCTATTTCTCTCATTTCAGTCGTCTCTAAAGTAATGAAAAAGTATATAAACACCTAATTACTAAATTTTCTTGAAAAACACAGTCAAATCCACGACAGGCAGTATGGATTCCGTCAGCGCAGATCAACTGCCAAGCTCCTTTCCTTTGTCACCCATTCTTGGAGCAAGTCTATGGAACTACACGGTGAATCCCAGATTGTCGCTCTAGACATATCCAAAGCATTCGATCAGATCTGGCACGCAGCGCTGCCTAATAAACTTCCGGCCTATGGCCTACCACAAAAACTCTGTACCTGGACAGCAAATTTTCTCTCCAACCAGAGCATTTTTGTTGTCGTGGATGATCATTTCTCTAAACTGTATCCACTTAATTCAGGAATCCCTCAAAGTTCAGCTTTATTCCCTACTTTGTTTCTTCTCTACATCAATGACCTCCTCTCCAGCACATCCAACCCAGTTCACAGTTACGTGGATCACAGCACCCTCCACTCAAATATACAATATTATAAGCCTGTCTCTTTTGCCCAATTAGATGAGGATCGCACACTCATGGAGGGTTCTGTCTCTGTGGATCTCCAAAAAATATTAGATTGGTGAAGTAGAAATCTTGTACAATTCAACTCCACCAAATCTCAGTCTTGCTTTCTATCTCATAAGAGATACACCAGCCCTAGACCCATCACAATGAACAACCAAGTTATTCAAAGTAATGAGCCCTCTTCACTTGTTGGCATTTCTGTGGATCGATATCTCAATTGACACCAACATGTCACATTAATCGCAGAAGCGGCTGCTAAGAAATTAGGTTTCTTCTTGCAGGCTCGCAAATACTTTTCACCAGTTAATCTCTATACCTTACATACTTTACAAATAAGGCCAAACCTCGAATACTGCTCCCACATCTGGGGTGCTGCTGCCGCTTATACACTCGTTATCCTGGACTCCACTTACAAGAGAGCTATACGTCTCATCGGTGAACCTACCCTCACCCAAAGGCTGCCACCCCTTGCCCACCGACGTGCCGTTGGTGACCTATCTCTCTCTCTCTCTCTCTCTCTCTCTCTCTCTCTCTCTCTCTCTCTCTCTCTCTCTCTCTCTCTCTCTCTCTCTCTCTCTCTCTCTCTTATAGATATCTGCACGTGCACTGCTCAGAGGAGCTTTCTTTCATAGTTCCTCCACCTGCCGCTCCAAACAGATCTACCAGGGGAACAGAGCGAATGCACCCTTTTACTATCTAGGTGACCAGACATAGAACAACTTTCAAGTTGTGGAATTCCTTGCCAGAACATGTTTTTCCTTTTCTTCCGAACCTCCAAACCTTCAAGTCCAGAATTAACAAGTTGCCTCTTTCCTCATTGTCGACACCCGCGGTACGATAGTATTTAGGCTGTGAGCCCTCGAGGTGTGTTGTTGGAATAAAAAAAGTAACACCAAACAATCTGATGTGCTACTAAAATTGAACTAAAAGTTCCAAAAGTCCGCACCTGCTCATTAGTGATTTTTTAGAAATAATTCGCTGAAGATTTCACTGGAATTTAATAATTTCATCAGATAACTGTAATTTATATAAAAGGCAAAAAAAAATTGTTACAACTAAGATTTGTACCCACGTTAGCAGATAATTACTTGCTGATATATTAGTCGCTTTTACCACTGGGACACAAAGAACATGCGAAGGGGAGGTAATGACAGGTATATTTCCCAACCAGAATCACACACAAAGTGAGATGTAAAACATGAGTCGCCATCTCCTTGCTGAACCAAGTAGTATGTTGTCACGGCAGCTCAACATAACCCAAATTGTTATAAAATAGAGACTGTGTACAACCAACCAACAATTTTATAAATTGCCAGCCCTGCCTCATTTTCCCCTAATATAGGGACAATGTATGTTAGGCTGGATGTATCCGCACCACAATTAGAACCACAGACCGGTTTCGCTTTAATTAGAGCTCGTCAGTACAGTGTACTAATTGCAGCGAGAACACACCTATAGAGTAACTCGGCTATGGCAGCCAGTCTCACAGCATAAAGTGAGATGTAAGATGTAAGACAGGAGTCGCAATATCGCTGCGGAACCAAGCAATATGTTGTCCTGACAGCTCCACATAACACACTTACTTTCTGCTGTAAGGCTGCCTACCATAGCCGGATTACTTTATAGGTGTGTTCTGGATGCAATTAGTATACCGTACTGACAAGCTCTAGTTAGAGCGAAACCGGTCTGCGATTTTATTGGGGTGAAAATACGTCTACCCTTACATAATCACAGAAGGTCGTTGACAAATTTTCTACGGTCTTGAGTGATTCATAACAATACGTACAAAACTAGCATTGGCTTAGTATCTTTATCAATGAAGTGGTTATTTTCCCAGATATGTTGTGCCGTACATGACTTGTCTACACAACCGTATCTCAAATGTTTACGAAATCTAGTCGAATAGTTCTTTAGTCTGCTTAACGCATTTAAGATTACAATCTTTACAAGCAGCTGATTGATACCTGACATTTCAGTGGTTTTATCTCTATCTTTCGTATTACCTAAGAAAGGGGTATGATCATTTTATATTAGGTTTTGGGATCATCATTTTTTTTGCGGCCACCAATAACTCGCATACTTTGATATTACCTCATACAGCATATGTAATAGCAGTAAAAAAAGGATTTCGAGAGTGTATCGAAGCCGAGATATACAGAGTTATTCATTAGGTGAGAGACATTCATATCTCGGTAACTATGGAAACTAGGGCTTCTGGAAAAAATTATTCGAAAGGTTTTTTCAAGTGCAATTTGTTTCATATTTTTGTCTGAGTTACTATTCTCTTATACAGGTTGTTCACAGGAATCGTTCAGAACAGCTACCTTCGTTATTATTAGAGCTACAATGTGGTTCAAATTGGTAAAGTTATTCAACTTAAAAAAAAAAAACAATTGTCTGAAATTTTAAATCTAAATGTCACTGATGTAAACTGTTTACTTAGATAATGAATACAGTCTAATTTATATTATAGTATTGTTTTTTATTTCTTTAACGCGGCTTATTTCCGCGACTATGGCCAATCTCCGACGGCAGGGAACAGTTTCACCTCACTATCCTGGAAATTTTGCCGAATCCCTGCCTTTTTGTAAGGATAGTAGGGATATTTAACGTGCCCAACATCGCATGGACACGGGACCGACGGCTATACGCCCCCTCCGAAGGGCGGAACGTGCAAATATTCAACTTGTTCAAATACAATGCCACAACCTCGGTGATGTTAATTGAACAATATGTACTGAAAAAATGAAACGAGTACCCTGGGATCGAACCCAGTACCCTTCGGTTCAGAGGCACACGTTCTTACCACTGAACCACCGAGGCTCTATATAATAGTATTTAAATGCATTTCATAGTTCCTAATTTTATATGTAATTTTATTATGTACTTGTTTAAAGTGTCGTTAGTGTCGGTGACTTTAGTTGTTAAGACAGTTAAATTATAAAAAAAATGACGTCAAGTGAATTTAACACTGAATATTTTTTTGTTTAACAGGCAAGCTTCTAAAGTCATTTGACAGCCATTTCGCTAAATTATATGACGGAGAATCTGAGGGTTCTATCTCCGTGGATCTGCAAAAAATATTAAACTAGGGAATTAGAAATCTTGTACAATTCAACCCCACCAAATCAGTCTTGCTTTCTTTCTCCAGCCCTAGACCCATCACAATGAAGAACCAAGTTATTCAAAGTAATGCGTCCTTTTCACTTGTTTCCATTTCTGTGAATCGAAATCACAATTGGCACCAACATGTCACACTAATTCCAGAAGCGGCTGCTAATAAATTAGGTTTCCTCTTCCGGGATCGCCAATACTTTTTACCAGCAAATCTCTATAGCTTGTATACTTCACAAATAAGACCAGACCTCGAATACTGCTCTCACATCTGGGGTGCTGCTGCCGCTTCTACACTCGCTCTTCATTCAGAAGAGAGTTATACGTCTCATCAGTGACCCTACCCTCACCCCAAGGCTGCCATCCCTTGTCCACCGACGTGCCGTTGGTGACCTCTCTCTCTCTTTTATAGATATCTGCATGGGCACTGCTCAGAGGAGCTTTCTGCCATAGTTCCTACACCTGCTGCCCCCAACAGATCTACCAGGGGAACAGAGCTAATGCACCCTTTTACTGTCCAGGCCACCAGACATAGAACATCTTGTTATGCCCGCTCTTTTGATCCGAGGACTTCCAAGTTGGAAGTGGAATTCCTTGCCGGCACATGTTTTTTTCTTTCTCCCCCGAATCTCCAAACCTTCAAGTCCAGAATTAACAGATTGCCTGTTTCCTCCTTGGCGACACCCACGGTACGATAGTATTTAGGCTATAAGCCCTCGGGGTGTGTTGTTGAAATAAAAAAAAAGGTCCCATTGATTTTCTGGGTTTATGAATTTTTGGGAGGCAATATTTTTGGGTACTTTAGGATTTGCGACCTGTAACCGTCTTCCTAAGTTCTTTGTTTAGTGTAGTATATAAAATTGTATTTTATTCCCTTAAAGTCAGCCAATTTGTGTGACTATGGCTGATGCCGAGCAGCATATTCATCCCACCAGCATGGAAATTTTGCGCTACCCAACCGATTTTCAATTAGGCAGGGATATTTTACGTACCTGATACCTTATGATGCTCGAGATCGATTCCCCAGTACCACTTTTGAAGGGCGAAAGTGCTAGCACTTCACTTTCTAATGCAAACTTGGTATTAGGGAAAACTAATTGAATCAATAAGTTGATGTAATAATGCTAATTAGGTTATATTCAAGGTATAAAATTACCAACCTTATGCTGTTAGATTATGTGTTCTGATGAAAGCAAGTGCCGCTTCCCTGTGATAGTGACATTGTTTGTGGTGTGGTGAAACGTTCGTAAGTTGCATTTAAATTAACACATAAACGCTAGACGGGCTTTGCTACAAAGTAGCAAAAACCAACGGACTATGTTACAAGCTTTGACCTGAGTTGCTTCTGCTTCCAGCAGAGGATTCAGGATACAGTGCTGTGTGTATACATATACATCGCCCGATCCATAAGAATTAAGCGTACGTGAATCCGTTCGCAATTCTGCCGCGCTAATTCAAAATGTCATATCTGTATATGAGAACATTTTGTGATATTGCAGTTTTTCTGAATATCATTCTGCCATCGCCAGCAAACCAATTTTTTTCTCGTTTTTAACTCAGCTAGACATAGTATATAATTATTTAACATGGTGTAGTCAAGTTTATGTGTGGAAGTAAAATTAACAAATATTTTAGATAATTTGCAGTTAAGACTTTTAGAGCTAGTAGATCTCAAATTGTCTCTCTACTATTTTTACTGGAAATAGGAGGTATGTGACAGATAAGACATTTGGACATAGTGAATCGGGCCTAAAATCAACTGTTTTATTTACTAGATACATCGCATACCTCAATATAAAAAAATATCGAAGCAGCAAGTGCGTTATAGTAGCGAATTTTCGTAAAAATGCTTTTAATGGCAAATATATCTTGTTTTTAAAAGGAAGACATTTTGTTGGCAGTATAACCTATATATTAGTAAAAATATACCGTATTTCATTAAAATAGCTTTGTTGTTTCAGAAAGTACAAACATTTTCCGAATATAAACTTTAAAAGATTTAGAAAAAAAACTGGTCCGATTTTCCTGGCTAACGAACCTCTTTACGCTGTTTACACACCAGCCAGGATAAATTATTCACAAAGAGCTTTGGGACCAAAATTGAAAAAAATATATGAAAATTTGAAAATTTGTTTTACAGAAAATCACCGTTTTTTTTACAGAAATTGCCTTCTGTAATGTTATACTAAATTATATTTTTCACAAAAATTCGACAACAATTACCATAACTTACTAAAAATTTATGATTAATTACCAGCATATCACAAAAATCTTCCAAAAATAAGTTCCACAGAAACACTAAAAACATTTATAAAATTAAGCCACTAGTTGAGCGTGCCCGTATACGGCAGCTCGATTTTTTCGACGAGTAATACAAACAAAAACCTCTCTGAATGCGTCATTTCCATGGGACTCCGCTATCTATTGATAAAAACGCCGTTTCACAATTTGTTACATGTGTTTGAAATATGTGCCAAAAACGTGAAAAGTTGCAAAACAATTGAAATAACTCAAAAACAATGAACGATATCAATTTTTTCTTACAAACATGCATAATAATTCGCTGTAAAACACAAAAATGCAATAAAATAAGGGGGTGTTCTGTCAAAAAAAGAAAGTGTGTATCACCAACGACTTATGGGCCACCCTGTGATTGTCAAAATAAGTTTATAAGATGCAGCTCGAGATACCCTATAATTAACGTATATAGTTTTTTGTCATATTTTGTATAATAACGGATATATTGAGATTTGCCGTAGAAAAGCGTCACCCTGTATACTTGTAAACAGACAAAAACTTAAACTCACCCCGTATATGGGTTTTTGTGGTTCTAGTTCGCGCTTATCTGAAGAAATCTTTTTATAATTCATACGTCGCTGTCTTCTCAATAACGATTTTTTTCTAGGAAAATTTGCTAAAATATAGACTATTAAACCACAAACTCTATAGCTGAAACTACCGCGGAAGCATCAGAAAGAGGGTCTATTTGAAATGGATTTTCTGAAAACATTTTAGTAAAATGAAGGAAAACGATGGTTGAAGCTGAATCTTAAGTCTTTGTAAAATACACTTCTTATCATATATTGTCTAAAAAATCCGTATTTGTTTCAAATTCGTCGTCTGAAAATTTCAAATTTTGACGTTTCAAATCGCGACTTTGACGTTTGAAGAAGAAAAATTATCATTTTTAAAAATATTTTTCTACTATTTCTTGATGTTTTGGCGTCAAGAAAACTTAACCATTGGACGTAATATTCAATTGGTTTTGTTAATCACACAAAATATTTTGTTCTTGTGCTTTCCTCTGATCACCAGTGGCACCCAATTTTTTTTTCTTAAGATGCCTATAACTTTTTTTTCTTTTAACTCAGAGATCTCAATTTTGGCGTGAGGGGTAAGTTGGATAGTAGAAACGTTAATGCCCAATCTGGGTCTCATAGCTCTGTTACTTTCGGAAATACGAAAAATTTCCGAAGGAAAATCCAAAATTTTCCCGGAAAAACTGGTTCGATTTTCCTGGTTAACGAACTTATCCAAGCCACTTACAAAAGGAAGGTACGTACTAAATTTCATTAAAATCGGTATATTATTTTTTGAGTTATCGATACGATATATATATATATATATATATATATATATATATATATATATATATATATATATATATATATATATATATATATATATATATATATATATATATATATATAAACACAGACCTCCCCATAAGTGAATTTTTCGTTTGGAGGTTCGGAGGAGAAGGAAAAACATGTGCCAGCTAGGAATTCCACAACTTGGAAGTTCTCTAGACAAAAAAGCGGGCATAACAAGATGTTCTATATCTGGTGACCTGGACAGTAAAAGGGTGCATTTGCTCTGTTCCCCTGGTAGATCTGTTGAGGGCAGCAGGTGAAGGAACTATGGAACAAAGCTCCTCTGAGCAGCGCCCGTGCAGATATCTATAAAAAAGAGAGAGAGGTCACCAACGGCACCTCGGTGGGCAAAGGATGCAGCCTTCGGGTGAGAGTAGGGTCACCGATGAGACGTATAGCTCTCTTCTAAATGGAGTCCAGGATATCGAGTGTAGAAGCGGCAGCGGAACCCCAGATGTCGGAGCAGTGTTCGAGGTTTGGCCTTATTCGTGGAGTATATAAGGTATAGAGATTAGATGGTGAAGGGTATTTGCGAGCCCGGAAGATAAAACATAATTTCTTAGCAGCCGCTTCTGTAATTGATTTGGGATGTTGGTGCCAATTGAGATTTCTATGCCACAGAAATGCCAGAAAGTAAAAAGGACTCATTACTTTGAATAACTTGGTTATTCATTGTAATGGGTCTGGGGCTGGTGTATATCTTATGAGATAGAAAACAAGACTGAGATTTGGTGGAGTTGAATTGTACAGGATTTCTACTTTCTCAGTCTAATATTTTTTGGAGATCCACAGAGACATAACCCTCCATGAGTCTGCAATCATCATCTCATTGGGCTGAGGAGACATGCTTAGATAATTGTATATTTGAGTCCTGTCGTTCGCGTAACTGTGAACTGGGTTGGATGTGATGGAGAGGAGGTCATCGATGTGGAGAAGACACAAAGTAGGGGCTAAGGCTGAACCTTGAGGGACTCCTGCATTAATTAGATACAGTTTGTAGGAATGGCCATCCACGAAAACAGAAATGTTCCGGTTGGAGAGGAAATTTGCTGTCCAGGTACAGAGTTTTGGTGGTAGACCATAGGCCGGAAGTTTATTAGGCAGCGCTGCGTGCTAGACCTGGTGGAATGTTTCGGAGATGTCTAGAGCGACAATCTGGGATTCACCGTGTAGTTCCATAGACTTTTTCTAATAATGGGTGACAAAGGATAGGAGGTGGGCAGTTGATCTGCGCTGATGGAATCCATACTGCCTGTCGTGGATTAGACTGTGTTTTTTAAGACATTTTAGTAATACGGTGTTTATATACTTTTTCATCACTTTAGAGACGACTGAAAGGAGATAAATAGGCCTGTTGTTGCTAGGGAGAGCGCTGGATCCTTTCCTGGCGACGGGTTGTACTCGAGAAGTTTTCCAGTTACTAGGGAATATGCCTCTATTGTAAGATGTCTGAAACAGGCGAGTCAGGACAGTAACAAGTTCTGGTGCGCATTTTTTGAGAACAATTTCTGGGATCTCGTCAAGGCCAAAGGCCTGCGACTTTTGCTCAAAAATTATTTTTTATTATTAAATAATAACGGAGATATTGAACTTGAACGCACTGTTGGACCACCCTGTTTATTAATGTTGTAATTGCTTTACCCCCTTTTGTGAAATTATGTTAAAGATGTAATGGGCCGCTTTTTGACTGACGAAAAAGGGAAATTTATATTAATAACGTCAATAATTGAAAGTATTATTTCTGTTAAAAACTGGCCTGTATCTTTCTGATCGCACGCTATCAGTGATGTATGAATATATCAAGGCATATAAATATGCGCATGTATGCAGGCACCAGTGACTGTGTTTTGCGTCTCTGATTTTTGGAGCTTTAAGCTGTACCTAATCTAATGAGCTTTATTACGTGACAGTGTTGCGATCCATGTATTATCCACACAACTAGTCCTCCGGTGCTAGCCCCATAGTCTGCAATGACTATACGCGCTGTGTTATATACGTTAACGAGCTAACCATAGAGAAGAGCTTATGAAGCCGCCCATCTATTAGCTTAATACTATTTACAGAGGATAACATTAACGTGCCTGTGATCGTGCCACTGCTTGTGCCGGCGCCCCTTACACACTATACTATCTGGAAAATTATAGCAATAAGTTATATCGTATTAAGTGGATGTGGAACTATGGATGCTTTGTAGAAGACCTGAAATATTGTTCAAATATTATCTCTCTCGTTGAAGTAATGAAATATATCTTGTAAGGGTTAATCTGCTATAACATTGAATTATATGCTGTTCCAACATGATGAAATGTATTTGGATTTTAGAAGTTTCTTTAAACCACATAATTTTTACCAGAGCATTCTGGCGCTTTTTAGGGTACTACATACAGACTTGGAGACTACTTTTTGGCTTCACTGTTGGGTTTTGTTTCTGTGAGTGGAAGACGTATCCAGCGCGTAAGGTAACTGAAACCAGTGGCCTTTCTGAATTCTAGAAGTTCTAGGATGTTCTGTGGCGTTTCTGTAACCGGTTTTGCTGTACGACAGCATCCTCAGGTAGACAAAAAATGAATTGAGGGTGCTGTAAAGCAGCGAACCCGGTTACAGAAACGTTGAAGAACATCCTGGAACATCTAGAATTCAGAAGGGCCACTTGCTCTAGTTAGCTTACGCGCTTTCTACATCATTCAGTTACAGAAACGAAGCCCAACAGTGAAGCCAGAAAAGCCTTCAAGGAATTTGAGCTGTGTGTGGGATGCGAGGAAAGTAAGTAAGTTACTGAACCATATTGGCTAAAGAATTGCTGACTGCAAAGGTCTCCGCTGATCTTCCTTGTGGATCGGTTTTTGTAGATCCTAGCCATTCTTTATTGTGGACATTGAAGTCACTAAGAATAGTGACCTCGGAGGAAGATTATTCGGAAATCAGACGGTCGGTTTTTTCAGAAAGGTAGTTAAAGAGCTGGAAAAAGTAGTTGTGAGAAGGTGGCCGGTAAATGCAACAGATGCATCTAATTGCAGCCCTGAGAGAGAGTTTTATCCATAGTATGTCTTTTCTTCCAGCTTCTAAATTGGGGAGTCTGGTGCAGGGTAGATTGCTACGGACGTATGCGCACACGCCTCCATGCAATCTAAAGGAAGTAAGGAGCTCATACCCCGGGAAATTAAGATAATTAGTGGCTGTTTTGGCACTGGTTTGGGTTTCGGTGAGGAAGAGGAGTTGGGGCCTATTAGCCTGGAGGAAATGATCGAAGGAGTTCAGGTTAGAATTTAGGCCACATATATTCGAGCAGGATATGTTAAGTTAAGTGCTCAAGTTGAATTTTATGCGTATTATACTTGCCATCAAGCTTTACCTAGCAAGTAAATAAAACCGAGTTATTATTATTTTGTGTTTTTTTATCAAAATTATCACAACAACAATAAGCCATTAGCTGTCGCGGACCGGATTGAGGACTCTGGCGGGCCGAATTTGGCCCGCGGGCCGTAGTTTGGAGACCCCTGATCTAGAGTATACTGTATGGAGAATAGTGAGAAATGGTATTTATATTTTTTTGGCGGTTCTGGACTTCTATATTTGATTCGACGTACACCCAGTATAACAGCAATCAAGCATCATGCTGTAAGAAAAAAACTAGCAAGTAAAAACAACTACCCCCCTGGCTAATACCACGAGAGGCGTTGAATCACTTTTCTCGTTAGCCATCATTACTTCAGTCCTGCCAGGACGTGCTGTATGATTTATAACACGGGCGACATAAACCGGTTTCGCCATCTCATTAGTATGTCGTACGTATGCTCCAACAACTCATCCTTAAGGCAAACGTTGCCACTACATTCAATGGAGAATAACGTAAAACGCCATTTTTGGTTTGGTGATGGCTCTGGACTTCCACAGCAGCTTCCACATCCAGACAATACAGCAGAAATATATATATATATATATATATATATATATATATATATATATATATATATATATATATATATATATATATATATATATATATATATATATATATATATATATATATATATATATATATATATATATATATATATATATATATATATATATAAATGAAAATTTTAATGAAAATTCGCTAATAGGTTATTTAGCTTCATTTTGTTTCAGTGAATTTTCTTGAAAAAATTCACCAATGAGGAGATCCCGACTTTTGAATTTTGAAAAAAATTTTTCAAATGAGCGCTAAATAGGCCCCTCAGAACACATATCCGGGATCAGTTTCAATTTTTATATGTTCATATATATATATATATATATATATATATATATATATATATATATATATATATATATATATAGACATAGACACATAGACACATAGACACATTTATTTGACCACTTTTTACACTTAAAAATTCAATAATTGTGGCAAGTCGAAATACACTAACAAAAAATCAAAGTTTTAAAAGTACAAAGCAAAATACACACACATATAAATTAGTTAAAATTAACTATACAATAAGTGAACCTTGTAAAATACAAATTACTACCTGTGCGAGATACAAAGACTATATCACTATGGAGGCATCCATGTACTCACGGACTGAATAATAAGCGTTTTGCTTAAAGTAATACTTTATAGCATTTTTAAATTTCCCATAATCTAAGCACTTTATGTGAACTGGTAGCTTATTATATAAGGCGATATGCAAAGAATTATTTACAGATTTTTGCAGTCTAAATCTCTGCGGTCGTATCAAACCAGCCGATCTTGTACTATAGTCATGGTATGCAGAATTTAGCTGATAATCGAATTTATCCCTGTGTATATTTAATAACTGACTAAAGATGTATATCGTGGGAAGAGTCATGATTCCCAGACTAATAAAGTACGGCTTACAGTGTTCACGGCAGCCAACTCCAGCAATCAACCTAACCACTTTCTTTTGTAGCCTGAAGATTTCTATAGAATTTGTGGAATTTCCCCACAAATGAGTGCCATACGATAGGTGACCGTGAAACAGGGAGAAATAGGCTGACAGAAGTGAACTTCTATCAACCGAATTCCTCAATCTCCTGATCACAAAAATTGGGACTGACAACTTACTCTTCAACTGAGAAATATGAGCATCCCACTTAAGGGCTCCATCTATAGTAATGCCAAGAAGATTAGCATTATTTTTCGCCGACACCTCCGGAGTTGTGGAAAATATTACCGTAACAGTTTTTTCTGTGTTTAATTTTAAGTTGTTCTGTGTAAACCACAGTTCTGCCAACTTCCCAGTAGAGATCATTTCAACGTTCAGCTTTTCTGGGTCGCAGCTTTGGCAAATAAGCGACGTGTCATCAGCGTAACAGACGCAACGACTCCGTGACATAAAACCGAATAAATCGTTTATGTAGACTATGAAAAGTAGCGGCCCCAAGACAGAACCCTGCGGCACCCCACTTCCCACAGCCCCAAGATTCGATATTTCCTCGTTAAAAAACACGCGCTGCTTTCTCATATGTAAGTATGAACTTATTAACTTTAACGGCGGGCCCCTAACACCATATCTGAACAATTTCTCAATCAGCAGGTCATGGGAGACACAGTCAAAGGCCTTGCTTAGGTCACAAAGAGTAAGGCCAACATGATTACCCACCTCAAGACCCGCAACTATATCCCCAACAACCTTGCTGACTGCCTGCACAGTGGAGCGCCGCCTTCTGAAACCAAACTGACAGTCACTCAACAATTCCCCACCTTCAAAATACTGGCTGAGTCGTTTGTGAATTATTACCTCAAATATCTTTCCAAACAGCGGTACAATAGAAACAGGGCGGTAACTATCCAAGCAATTTGCATCCCCTTTTTTTAGCAAAGACATTACCCTGGAAATTTTAAAACAATCCGGAAATGTCCCCTGAGATACACAAAGGTTAAATATATGTGTCAACGGCGACACCAAATATTCCTTTACTTCCTTGACAATAATGCTATTAATGTTATATATATCAAAAGCATTTGACCTTTTAAGATAAATAATGGCGTCCAAGACTTCACTTTCTACAACCGGCAGCATAACAAAAGAGCTACAGGCCATCGGAATGCCAGAAATTAGCTGTTTTTGTAGCTCCAAGTTTACTGGTAGAGTTTTTACAATGTCAGCTGCCACCGATACAAAAAATTCATTCATATTATCAGCTGTTAGTTTGCTATCCAATTTTGACGCTCTGTCAAAGTTTCGTTCATAATTTATGACCTTCCAAACGTCCCTTGCTTTATTTTCTGAAGTGGCTATAAAGTTACTAAATGCCTGTTTTTTTGTTAATATTATGGCATCTCTATAGTTCTTCAATAACAGCTTGTATACTTCCCTATCCGAAGAGTCACCAGTTACATCAGCTATAACCTTAACACCTGAAACACATGTTCTCATATCTCTCAATTCCTGAGTAAACCAATGCACAGGCGGTTTATCAGAATTTAAATGTCTCAGGGGAAAATTGTGAAGTATGAAATTCTGACAAATATTGGTTATACCTGTGGCCAAATATTCAATATTGTTTGACTCATAAAAAAGAGACCAATCGATGCCCTCAAGATAATCTTGGAAGTCCTGAATCCCCCGACAAGTTATCTTTCTAACCTTTCGTTGTTGCCGTTTACTATTCACATCTACTTTTACTTTAATAACCTGTCCGTAATGGTCAGAGAGGCATGGATCAACCACTGCGGCAGTAAAGCAACGCTCATCGATATCTGTCAATATATTGTCAATACAACTACCAGACCCATTAAAGACCCTAGTGAAACCCGAGATTGTAGCTGCTATACCATAACTTTCAATAATGCAGGTTAGATCTGATAACACTCTAGAAAAACCGGCAAAATTTATATTGAAATCTCCTAAAATTATAATTTGCTTATACTTGTCGTTAAAATCATACAATAACTTATCTAGCATACTTAAGAAAATCTCAACGTCACCCAGGCAAGACCTGTACAAACATATCACCATTATTTTTTGGCTAACCAATTCAACTGCACTAAATTCACAGTCGATCTCCCTTGAGTAGCGTTCAACGTTAAGTACTTTACAATTCACGTCAGCCCGCGCATATACACACACACCTCCATGTACATGATTTATTCTAGAAAATGCAGTCATCAACTTATATTTACTTACATTTAAGCATTTTAAGTCATTTGTCTTGCACCAATGTTCACTTATACAAACAAGTGCATAGTCACAATCGCTAAGGTAAAATGATAACTCATCAGTTTTATTACTTAAACCCTGTATATTAATGTGAAACAGACTCAAAAAACTTACATTATCATCACATTCGCTCACCCCACATTTTGAGTTTTCTTTCTGATATGAAAAAACCTTCCCACTCTAACATTTTGTGGCCAAATAGAAGAGTCCAAGAGTTTATCACCACTCTCCCTAAGGACCCCAACCTTGAAAGACGAATAAATATCTGGATGCTTTGAGTCAAGTTGGGAGCATGTAACCTCCGGAAACATCCCACCCAAATAGTCCTTAAGGTCCTGTTCAGTCGTCTCAGGCTGCAATCTATAAACATGGAAATACGAAAAACTAGGAATTGCCCTTAACTTGCATTTAGTTTTCAAATCATTTGCCCCAGTACCAATCACAATATGCGCCTTCTTTCCTCCATTTTTAGTCTGCATATGCATATCAATAACTGAACCATTCTTAGGTAAATTTTTGACCGTTTTTAATTGGGGATCAGTATATTCTTTAAAAGTTCTATTATTTGAGCTGTTTACAACCAGAGACCTCTGTCGTACGTTTTCTTGTCTCAATGTAGACGGTTTAGCAGCAACTTCGTCCAACCTTTCCACACGCTGTTGGCGTTCGTTATTATCACTACTTACTACAGAATCAAGTAAAGTACTATCGTCGTTCATTTCATTTAATATATATATATATATATATATATATATATATATATATATATATATATATATATATATATATATATATGTATGTATGTATCACACCGATAACTCAAAAAATAATGGGCCGATTTTGGTTAAATTTGGTGAATACCTTCCTTTTGTAAATGGCTTGGATAAGTTCGTTAGTCAGGAAAATGGGCCCAGGTTTTCCCGGAAAATTTTGTGTTTTCTTTCGAAAAAAATTATATCTCCGGAATTAACAAAGTAAGGGCAATGGTACGCGTGCTTATATCCTTATATGTAAGTTACCTACCAAAATTTATCTCTGTAGGTCAAAATACAAAAAAGGCATAGGCATTTAAAGAAAAATAAATTGGGGTTTTCCTCAAAACCTCAAAGTTGCGATTTAAAACGCCAAAATTTGCAACATTTATAAGGCAAGTAACTTGAATCTAATACGGGCTATGGAAATAAAATGTCTCAAGAAGAATGTTTTGCAAACCCTGAAGTCTTAGTTTCAACCGTCACTGCCCTTCATTTTACTAAAATATTTCCAGAAAATTCATTTCAAATAGACCGTTTCTCTGATGCTTAGCAGTAGTTTTAGCTAGTAGTTTATCGTTTAATGGTATATAATTTTTGTCGAATTTTCGTAAAAAATTAATAAAGCACAATATATCCGTTATTATACAAAATATGAAAAAAAAATGTATATATTAATTATAGGGTGTCTTGAGCTACATCTTAAAAAATTATTTCTAGAATCACAGGCTGGCCCATAAGTCGTTGGTGATACAAATTTTCTTTTTTTTTTAATCAAACACGCCTCGTTTGATTTAGATTTACTTTAAGCTCCGCACACTATCCCCCCACGCTCAAGTTCATAAATAATAGAACTTTTGTGAGGTAACATTGCGCTTATTATGCATATTAAGTTATACTGGTTGTTAAAATAGGAAGACTGTAAAGATGGTGATAATAAACATTATTATTATTATATTATTATGTTATTGCATTTTTGCATTTTTCATCGAAATATAATGCATGTTTGTAAGAAAAGAACTTCTGGTCGCAGCAAGTGCGTTATGGTAGAGAATTTTGATCAAATGCTTCATATTTGAATAGCTCAATTTGCTATTAACCTATAAGGTTGACCAAGAAACGAGTTTTTTCGGGAACACTAAGTTTACTTTCGGAAATTTTTGTGTTCATTTTCAGACAATAAAGTTACTTTGATGAAACATGGTACATTGTTTTTACTATATATTTTTAAATCGAACATCTCTTATGCATTTTTGCATTTTTCATCGAAATGTAATACATATTTGTAAAAAAAGAAATTTGGAACGCGCCAAGTGCGTTTTGGTAGCGAATTTTGTGTGTGTTGTCTTCTTTCATGGCTGCGGTCGTTAGACCATTCGCAAATTTTTGGTAGCGAATTTTTATTAAATGCTTTAAGTTTCAATAACTTAATTTGCTATTAACTTAAGATTCGTTGGCTAGGAAACCAGTTTTTTCAGGAACATTTTAAATTTATTTTCGGAAACTTTTTGTACATTTTCAAGTCATTTTTATGAGATATGGTGCATTGTTTCTACTATAATGTAGGTTATACTGGTAACCAAATTTGATATACATATTTGCTATTAAAAACATTTTAAGAAAATTCATTTCCATAAGGCATTTGCTGCGTCCAGAGTTTTAATTATCGTACAAATACAAATGAAAATATTATAGTTTAGAGATAGTGAAATGAATAGCCGACACAAATCGTATATGTTAGTCAATGATTTCAAAAAAAAGAGATAAAAGGGTTGTTAAACTTCTTTGATAGACAATATTATCTATTTGGATAACAACCATAACAACTTAATAAGAAAACTTATTCGAGATTCTAATATACACAAAATTACATTTTAAATTACTAATTAGTTTTTTTTCCTTTTGCTTGACTTAATAATTGGTGGTCAGGATTGCAGAGTGACTTCCGTTTCTTGCAGTGTCAACTCGCAGAGCCGCTTCCGGAGTTTGTGAAGTTTATTTAACGTAGTAAGTGGCTCTTTTAACCCTCATACTGAAAATGTTTGTCGAGGGACGTCAGCAATTTTAGATGGCATTTAGAAGTACGCCACCCTCAATATTCCACAAACTTTTCATTTACTTGAAATGTTTACACTGTAATCTCTGTAGTCATTCTGATACTTGTAGTTTAAGGATTGGGGACATAATCATTAAACATAATGTCGCTGTGCTTGAGTTTTGTACAGTACACGTATATATTTAAATATAAATTTGGAATCCGTGATTAGCAAGTGAGGTAGACCAACTGTCAGGGAAAGAATGTATGGAAAATGGTGCTCTTGCAAACAAAAAGGACAAGAGGTAGTAATTATACAAGCCTTCAAAAGTCGGGGTCTCCTCGTTAGTAATTTTTTTAAAGAAAATTCACTAAAACAATCACTTGTGAAGCCACGGGAAAAGTATATATAGATATGCGATTCACATTGAATTAAGTCTTATAACTTTCATCTCCTCTTTATGAAATTATTTTTTACACAAAAACTCGCTAAAAAACTCATCGGAATAACAACAATCTGATTAGATAACTGTGAAGGGAAATGTAACTAAAAAAATTGATAAAAACTAAAGTCACTAACCAGGATTAGAACTCGCCATGTAGGAGTCGATTATACGACGTACAGGGAATAAGCGCACTGAGCTACGCTCGACATGTATTTACTAGCAGGTATATCCCATAATACATGTTAATTGTTCAACGTTTTACAATTAATATAAAACCATTTTGATTTACAATGGATTTTTTGCTCATATTTTAACGAAATCGAAGAAAATAACGACATAGACACATATATAGGAGCTTGTTAGTCATTTTTTGTAGTATTTTTCACTCACATTCTGATCAATCAATTTTGACGTTTTAACTTTCTTGAATCAGATTTAATTATTTAAAGATTGATTTACCTCTAACTTTTTCGTCTTTTAAGATAGAGATATTTTGGTAGATAGGATACTCTTTATGGCAAAAAACAGCACACCAAATGTGGTTGCCCTTACTTTGTTATTTCCGAAAAAAATTTTTTTTGAAAGAAAACACAAATTTTCCGGGAAAACCATGGCCGATTTTCCTGACTAACGAATTGGTGCAAGCCACTTGCAAAAGGAAGGTATGTGCGCAATTTGATCAAAATCGGACCATTATTTTTTGAGTTATCGGTGTGATACACACACACACAAATATATATATATATATATATATATATATATATATATATATATATATATATATATATATATATATATATATATATATATATATATATATATATATATATATATATATACTTATATATACTTATATATAAATATATACAGGATGGCGCATTGAAAACGAAACAGACCGATTTGCGTCCAGAGAATTTTTTTTTAATAAACGCTGAAACACGTCAGTTTTAATATTGAGGGGGACCTGTTTTGACATAAAATTCAACTTTGTCACATCAACCCCTTAAGGGTGGTGATAACAACCTTTATATTTTAAATAGGGAACATGGGTCGAGTGTTACATTATTTGAAAGCTCTTTCTTTTCTGAATTTAGCACACAAATTTTTTTGGAAGTTTTATCAACTCGTTTAAAAATTATTCACAATTGGAGCTGCAAGAACGTATTTCAGTCATTGTGATAAGAAATGCACTAATTAGTCAATTTTTCGTTAAAAAAACTAAAAAACAAAACCAAACGTTCAAAAATGTTTATTCAGTTAAGTAAGTGTTCAAATTGTTCAAAACGAGCTCTGACATTCTGGAGCATTTGTTATTTGAGTTATTAGACGGCCTTCTTCAACAATGCGTCGTCGTAATTATTTCAGAGACTCCGGTTCTGTTGCGATGATTCTACTCTTTAAACGGCTCCATAGAAAGAAGTCTAAAGGAGTTAAATCCGGTGATCTAGGAGGCCACTCAATAGCACCTCTACGCCCAATCCATTGCTCTGGAAACTTACTGTTCAAAAACTCCCAAACACATTGTGAAAAATGCGGAGGAGCTCCATCTTGTTGAAACACTACTTGATTTTCTCGATAGCCATCATCATTTTCAACAATGTCAATTAGTAAAGGGTAAACGATATTTTCTAGTAACTCCAAATACGTTTCTCCACTCAAATTGCCATCAAGAAAAATTGGTCCGATTAAACGGTCTCCAAAAATGCCAGTCCAGACATTCAATTTCTGTGGAGTTTGAGTGTGAACTTCGTGAAAGTTTCTTGGATTATTATCTGCCCAATAACGACAATTATGACGATTGACTGTAGAGTTTAATAAAAACGTACACTCCTCTAAAAAACAGATATTAAACAGAAAGTTTCCGTTATCAGCTATCCGTGCAGTCATAACTTCACAAAACTCCAGCCGCCGATCAAAATCATCTTCATTCAGTTGTTGTACAAGATGAATTTTATACGGGTGAAATTTATGATGCTTCAATATTTGCTGAATGGTTCCTCTTTTGATGTTTGAAACAGTGGCCAATTTTCTCGTGTTCAAAGTGTCCTAAAACTTTAATCTCAGTAGTCTAATTTCTAACCGGAAATTCACGTTCAGGATCCCGTTTTTTGTTGGATACTGAACCACTTTGTCGAAACTTTGCAACTAACTCCAAAATGTATTTTCTGTTAACATGTCTGTTCGGATGTCGTTCATTAAACAAATTTGCGGTACGGTTGGCACAGTCATCGTTTTTGAAAGAAAGAGTAATTATTTGAACTCTTTCTTCTACAGAATACACCATTTTGAAATTAATTTTCGGTAGTACTATCAAGTATCAAACCGACGGATAAACTGAAACCGCATTTCTCTCATTCCGATAAGAAATGTTATGATAGTCAATTTTTTGTTTACAAACGAACAAAACATTGACTATCAGCACATTTCTTATCAAAATGAGTGAATTGCGTTTTTGCATCCTCAACTGTGAATAATTTTTAAACGAGTTGATAAAACTTCACAAAAAAATTAGTGTGCTGAATTCAGAAAAGAAAGAGCTTTCAAATGATGTAACACTTGACCCATGGTCCCTATTTAAAATATAAAGGTTGTTAACACCACCCTTAAGGGGTTGATGTGATAAAGTTAAGCTTCGTTTTCAATGCGCCACTCTATATATATATATATATATATATATATATATATATATATATATATATATATATATATATATATATATATATATATATATATATATATATATATATATATATATATATATATATATATATATATATATATAAACATATAAAAATTGAAACTAACCCTGGATATGGGTTCTAGGGGGCCTAGTTCGTGGTCATTTGAAGAAATTTTTTCAAAATTCAAAAGTCGGAATCTCCTCATTAGTGAATTTTTAAAAAAAAATTCACTAAAACCATCTTGCTGGCACAATAATTATTATATGTAAAGTATTTACTTTCAAATAAGCGTACCTATAATGAAAACTTTAAACGGTCAATTATCTATAAGTTGTGGCGAGATAAGTTGATGTGATAGAACTCATATAGTTATAAAGTATAGTAAAAATGATTGAAATGGGTCATAGTCTGATACATTTATGTTTCCTAGCATAGAAGAAAAGTTACGACCGTCGAGTTTTAATGCGCTCTTGGGAAAACGCAAATCACATAGTTTCTGTCGAAAATACAAAAAGTTGTGTCTCGTTCGAACCTCGCGCTGTCCCCAATCTATATATTGAGGCAACATTAAACTTCACAATAGGAACTATAAAGAGGATGTAACATTTCAGAGACAGACACTAAACGTGGAGAAATCGGTGTCGTTATCCTGAGGAATTGCCACAATGAATCAGCCTATGGAGTGTGTTTATTTAAAACAAATTACATTTATATATTTTTTCTAAACTCTGCTCTATACAGAAGCAACTGTGTTGCTTGAACCAGCAATTCGGAATCTGTGTGTGCGCCCCCCTAGTGGGGCGTGTTATAACTAAATTGGAGGCGCGAGCATATTGAGAAAAAGTCTGGACGCAGCAAGTGCGCTATGGAAGTACATTTAAACAAAATGCTTTTAATATCAAATATGTCTCTCTAATGCAAGCAGGCATCAATCTGGTTACCGGTATAACCTATATAGTCGAAACAATGTACCATATTTGATAAAAATAACTTGTATAAAATGTACAAAAATTTTCCGAAAATAAACTTGAAATATTTCCGAGAAAACAAACCTTAGGTTAATAGCAAATTGAGTTATTGAAATCGAAAGCATTCAACGAAAATTCGCTACCAATACGCACTTATTGCGTCATATTTCGATAAAAAATTCACAAATTCAATAACATAAGGGTAATTCTAGCGATCACCAACAACTTACGGGCCAACCTGTGATTGTCAAAGTAATTTTATAAGATGCGGTTCAAGACACCCTATAATTAACGTATACAATATTTTCTCGTATCTTGTATACTAACAATTATATTGAGCTTTACCGTAGAAATGCGTCACCCTGTATGCCCGTAAACAGATAAGAACGGAATATGGATTCGAGGGGGCCTAGTTTGCGCTCATTTGAAGATATCTTTTTAAAATTCAAAAGCCGCGGTCTCCTCAATAACGATTTTTTTTCTACCAAAATTAGCTAAAAATTATAGACCGTAAACCACACACTTAACTAAAACTACCGCCAAAGCACTAGAGCAGGGGTCTATCTGAAATGTATTTTCTGTAAATAGTTAAGTAAAATGAAGGACCATAACGGTTGAAGCTGGAGCTTAAGTGTTTGCAGAACACTCTTTTGCGACATTTTCGTTACATAATCCGTTCGTTTCAGGTCATTTGCCTAAATGTTGCTAATTTTGACGTTTCAAATCGCGACTTTAACGTTTTGAGGCAAACCCCCCTTTTTTTTCTTTAAATGCCCATAACTTTCTTGTCTTTAAACGTACAGACCGAAGTTTGGGTAGTTGGTTTACTATTTATAATACAAATAGGCGTACCAAATTTGGTTGCCTTTGCTTTGTTATTTCCGGAGATATAATTTTTTTCCGAAAGAAAATATAAAATTTTCCTGGAAAACCTGGGCCGATTTTCCTGGCTAACGAACTTATCCAAGCCATTTGCAAAAGCAATATATATATATATATATATATATATATATATATATATATATATATATATATATATATATATATATATATATATATATATATATATATATATATATATATATATGATTCTATCAGTACTGCACAATTTAGTTAATAATTGATTTATTAATATTAAATTTTAAAAATTTCAGGTAGCGAATTTCTATAAAATGCTTCAAATTTGTATGGCTCATTTTTCTATAAACTTAGGAAGCTGAATTTTGGTACGTGGCTAGGCATATCCAAGGCTACATATCCACCGAATTTATTATGCTATATAGTAAGGTAAATACGAGGGCAAGATATCAACCAAATTTCATCAAAATAACTTTATTATTTTTTGAAATATGAAATTTTTTTCGGAAAAATATTTTTTTAAAGCGGGCCTAATAAGGCTGGCTAACGAACTCATCCCAGCTATTAATAAAAGAGAGACTCTTGTCGAGTTTCATCAAAATCGGTTAATTACTTGTTGCGTTATCGCTTGGATACATAAATTTGTTGTTTCTGTCGTACTGTTTCCCCAGTAAAGTACACATAGATAATTTTAAATTATGTATGTTTCAGAATAAAACAAAATTTAACAGTAAACAAATAACCAATTAACCCTAACTAAGAAAATTGAAAAACAATTCAAATGAAATCTAAAGGCACAAACTGCTGAAGTGGTAACTTCAACAGATGTTGAAAATTACCACTATGGACCTCCTTAAAAGTAAATATTCTACGGGTAAATTCTTCTCTGACATTATGAAGCATCTGTGGCGTTATTCTTGAACAAACGTCTGTAATTCGTTGTCTAAGTTCATCCAATGGGCCGGGAGCCGTTTTATAAACCTCAGATTTAACGTATCCCCAAAGAAACAGTCTAGAGGCATGAGGTCTGTGGATCGAGCTGGCCATTCCGTAGGACCTCGACGACCAATCCACCTATTTTCATAACTCTCATCCAGGTAATTTCTGACTTAGGTACTACCGGATATACTTGCTAGTGCATACATGTCGACTGTAGCCGAATGGGCTAAGCCCTGTACATCGGATAATCGACTCCTACATGAAGAGTTCTAGTCCTAGTTAGTGACTTTTTTTAGTCTGATTTCACTTTACCGTCATCTGATCAGATTGTTGTTATTTCGATAAATTTTTAGCGAGTTTTTGTATAAAAAATAATTTAGTAAAGGGAAGAGTTTTAAAATAATTCAATTTGAATAACATATCTGGTTGTTGGTTCTTGCCCTAACTTAGTGAAACCGTTCGGTATTTAATACAGTCGTAGACTTTTCCAGTGGCTTCAGAAGTGCTTGTTTTGGTGAATTTTCTTTAAAAAATTCACTAATGGGGAGATCCCCACTTCTGAATTTAGAAAATATTTCTTCAAATGAGCGCAAACTAGGCCCCTAGAACCCATCTCCAGGGTCAATTGAAATATTATATATATATATATATATATATATATATATATATATATATATATATATATATATATATATATATATATATATATAAGTTTAAAGACAAAAAAGTTATAGGTATTCAAAGAAACAAAAAATGGGATTTTCCTCAAAACGTATAAAGTCGCGTTTTGAAACGTTAAAATTTGCAACATTTAGGCAAATAACCTGAAATAAATACAGATTATGTAAAGAGTGTTCCTCAAACCCTTAAGTTTAAGTTTCAACCATCATTGCCCTTCATTTTAATAAAATATTTCCAGAAGATTCATTTTAAATAGACACTTTCTCTGATGCTTTCGCAGTGGTTTTTGTTAAGTTTATGGTTTAAGGGTCTATAATTTTTAGCTAATTTTCGTAGAAAAACTTCGTTAATGAGGTGACCGCGACTTTTCTTCTTTCCAAAAATATTTTTCAAATGAGCGCAAACTAGGCCCCTAGAATCCATATCTGGGTTTACTTTCTACACAGGGTGACGCATTCTACAGTAAATCTCAATAAATTTGTTATTATCCAAGATACGAGAAAAAAATGTATACGTTAATTATAGGGTGTCTTGAGCTGCATCTTATAAAATTGTTTTGACAATCACGGGCTGCGCCTGTAAGTCGTTGGTGATACTTACATTTTTTTATATTTTTGCATTTAATCGAAATATAATGCATGTTTGTAAAAAAATCGAATTTTCATTAAATGCTTCAAAATTCAGTAACTTAATTTGCTATTAACCTAAGGTTCGTCGGCTAGGAAAGGAGTTCTTTCGGAAAAATTTTAAGTTTATTTTCGGAAATTTTTTTGTACATTTTCAAACAAGTGATTTTGGTAAAATATGGTACATTGCTTTTATTATATTGGATACCGGTGACCAAATTGATGCTTGTGGCATTAAAGAGACATATTTGCTATTCAAAACATTTTTATGAAAATTCACTTCAATAACGCACTTGCTGCGTTCGGACTTTTTTCACTTTTGGTGCTTCTATGAGACCTGCCAAGTAATTGTTTTAAATAAATATATCTTTGCCCAACCTGCTAAATTTAAAACTGTTTGAAAAAGTCTAAAACAAAATAAAGGTGACTCGTTTGATTTATCTACAAAAACTGCCATATCAATTTAAAAGTCATTAAAAGGATTTTAGTTACAGCACCAGAAAATATCCATATCAAAACTTATTGTTTGTTGGAACTACATTGTTTCTCTCAAATGCGTTAGAGTGAAAGTGTATTGGATTGAATCTTCCGCGTAGAGGAAACAGCTTCTGAATACAAAAGGAATGTTAAAATTCAATTTTACATATTTCCTATTTATTCAGTTCGATACCTTTTTCGCTTAACACTAATATTATCTAAGCGCGTATTTTATAAGGAAACGTGTTCAAATGTGCGTGAATTTAAAGAAAGGAACAAACGAGCAGGATGGGAAGGCGGGAACGGGAACGGGAACGCACAGTCGTCGCCAGATCGACTGTAAAGACGCTACACACGATTTGAGAAAATTTTGTCCTATGTGCGAAATTCCGAATGCGTTCTCACACGAGAAACTATCAGTTTTTCGCTGTTACTACATTCGTAATAACGAAAACGTGTTGAAAATAACATGTAATGCTAGAGTGCCTGTGTATTGGAGAGAACTTCTGTTTATCGAGAAACACTGCCAAAAACTATAAAATTTTAGCAACCATTTACTTATTTATTTATATGCATGTGAACCACCGGAAACTGCATCGATAGATTGTGGGAAAACCACCATCAGGGGAAATCTCAAAATTTGGTGTTGTACTAATGCAATTGGGGGACGCTCGGCTAAAATATTTTCAGACTAGTGGTATTGCCGCCTTATACCGAAAGTAGATATCAACTTCTTTATTCTAAATTGGAAGCCCGGTATATTATGACATTTTGAGATTCTGTGTAATATTCTGAATACTTTTGGGTATAATGCCGCCCCAATAGAACTGCAACCTTTGGCTTATTGTGCATGCCCTTAGTCTTTTTACTCCACCCATTCCTAAATCACTGTGCCTTGAGCTAGTCTGCACAGCGATTGGTAGGGTAAAGTTTCATAATGCTCAGTCTCCGGTCTAGACTGACCGTATATCAATTGTCTTTTGCGGTCCAGAGCTTTACACTCGCACAAGATGTGCTGGGCTGATTTCTCCCCCTCGCCGCAGAGTCTGCATGCGAGGTCCCCCTCGAACCGCCCCATTTTATGCAGGTGGTTCTTGACGGCCATGTGTCCCGTCAAGAGACCTGTTATATTTCTGAGTTGCCCCCTGCTAAGATTTGGCAGCTCCACAGCTGCCTCTGAACTGGGTTCGTCAATTATTTACTTCCCATGTCTGAGCCTTGGGCAGTCTGCCCAGTACACCTTGTGTTTCTAAACCAGGACTTAATGGCTCCCCTGGCAGTGCTCTTTGCCACGCTCAGAGCCTATTCTGGTCCCATAAATGGTTCTGCTGGCCCTCTCTTCGCGAGACTGTCAGCTTCTTCATTTCCTTTGACCCCCAAGTGATCCGGCACCCAGATGAGAGTGACCTCATTCTGCCCAGCCAGGTCGCTCGTCTCGTCTCGGCACTCACTCACCAGCCAAGAATTTACCCGTGGGCTACTTAGGGCCTTAAGGGCTCCGTGGCTGTCTGTGGCTATGAGGATCCGCTTGTTGGTGTAGCCCCTTCTCTTGTTCTCTCGCACACCGTGCAGGATGGTCTACATTTCGGCCTGAAAGACCGTTGCATGGGCTCCGAGGTAAATACTATCTTTCCTCTTACCCTCGGTCCTTCCGAATAAACACCTGCCACCGTCCCACGCTCCCCTCCGGATCCGTTTTTGAACCAGACCTGTGGTATGCCCGGCGTCTCCTCTCGACATGCCTCGCGTCGGGGATTTCCACTGTAAAGTTGTTTTCTCTGCAGATTTGCGGGCTCACGAAGTCTGACCTCATTTCAAGCATGGGCTCCTTTAAGATCTCCTGAATTTTGTAGTGGCTCCTGATGCCAGGGTTGATCTTCAGTCTACCATTGCAGGTTAGTCTGTATAGTCTTAGTCTGGCCTCCCTCATAATAAGTAAATGTAGGGGGGGGGGGCAGATCCAGCAACACCTCTGTGGCGGCTGTTGGGGTTGAAGACATGGCCACTGTGATGCCTAGGCAAGCCATCCCTTGGATATTGCCTAGTATTTGTTTGGCACTGGATTGTGTCACCTTAGGCCACCAGACCAGTGCCGCGTATGTTAACGATGGTCTGACCACCCTTGTGTACAGCCAGTGTGTCATACTAGCTCTTAGTCCCCACGTTTTTGCATATAGCCGCCTAGTGACGGCTAAAGTCATGACTGCCTTACGCAGTATTTTCTCAACGTGACCATTCCAGGTTAGCTTATAGTCCAATACGACCCCAAGATATTTTACCTTCCTGGCCATTTGAATGTCCCTACCGTATAGAGTGAGAGTTATGTGGTTCTCCCACTTCATCCTCCTCGTAAACGGTATGACAGTTGCTTTCTCGGGGCTCACCCCGAGCCCTTGACCAACCGTCCGCCCTTCCACCACTTACAGTGCTGTCTGCATGCGCTCCCACACTGACTGTGTAATCTTTCCTCGGACTATGATGACAATCTTGTCCGCATAGCCGTGTACCTCATACCCCCCTCCCTCCGAGAGGCTCCCCAGCAGGCCGTCCCTTACTAGGCACCAGAGCAAGGGGGACAAAAGGCTCCACTGCGGACCCACCATAATGCCATATACCTAAGTCTTCTTCTTCTTGAGATATTCAAATATAAGATTAAAATTGACGTTTTCAGACCGGAAGCAATTGATATTTTTCGCGCATACACACAACATAATTATTAACTTTGGATCGCTTTCCTTGTAGATCAGAAAGTAGTCTCATAGTCTTTGAATGGAATTATTGAATTTATTGATACAGAGTGTTCGAAAAAGTAGTACCAAACTTAATTGGATAAAATTGCTAAAACTTGAGTTTTTCAAATGGAAACCCCCATTTTGACTATTGAAGTTTATTGCGCAATAAAAACCAGGAAAATTTTGTGGGAGGTTGTTTAGTCAAAAGGCGTTACTTTTCGAAATATCAACAATTTTATCTTTTTCTGTTACAATAGTTGCCTTTTGATCTCACTATAGTTGGCCACGATGACGTTTACGATACAACTGTCAGACAGATGCTAAACTGATATCGCTTGCTTTTCAACTATTCCAAGTAATCATGCCAGGTCGTTTAAATTATACAAATGACGATTATTTGAGTTTATTTATCAGTTTTGGGGAATGTAATACAGTTATTTCAAGAACACGAGAGACATTTCTGAACCGATATCTGCAAAAACCGAAACCAACATCAAATACAGTTAAACGAATTATTGAAAACTTCTAACGTTTTGGATCAGTCAGGGCAAAGGTGCAGAGAGGTAAACCTGTCGTAAACAATGAAAATATTGAAATTGCAATTTTAGAATATTTTACTGCACATCAAGGAAGGGTTCAGGCATATGGTGATAGTCTGGTCACTGGTTAGGTATAAATCTGTCGAGATGCTTTCACGTATAATTCAGGAAATACTAGATGTGGTTTTTATCTATTGTCAAAAACAGCCTATATCCTTAGACCCCATACATCTAAATTGTGTTTGTTTTGCCAGGACAAGATTTACTAAGTGAGTGGTGAGCGTGTTGCCACCTAGTTGCGGAACCAAGTAGTATGTTGTCACGCCAGCTCCAAATAACACAAAGTGTTAAAATAATAGAGACTGTATACAGCCTACCCACAATTTAATAAATTGTCAGCCCTGGCCCATTTCTACCCTAATATAGGGACACAGTATGTAAGGCTAGATGCATTCTCACAACAATTAGAACCGTAGACCGGTTTCGCTCTAATTAGAGCTCGTCAGTAGGGCCTACTAATTGCAGCGAAAATACACCTATAAAGTAATACGGCTATGGTAGCCAGTCCTTCAACACTAAGTGAGTGGTGAGCCTGTCGCCGCAACTAGGTGGCACTAGGTGGCATACGTACGCACAAAAAATGGCCAGGCTGAATTTTTTAGTAAACAGATCAATTAAAAAGTACAATTTCTGCTTGATAATTAATTTCTCTACTAGGAAAGTAGTGTATCCAGCAGTGCTATCGGGTCGGCAAAGCCGAGGACGAGGCCCTGAGCGCGAAAAAAAAGTTGTGTATCCGTTATATTCGACCACGTTCTTAATATACTTTAATTCTTTGGTATATCTACTTTTACTTAAAGGAAAATTATGAGTGAAGACTGTAACCTGTGATGAGCACTGACAAGTACTATTTGGAGAATTCAATTCATCACAATACAGTTTTTTTGACCCGACGATCGTTTCGCTAACAAAGTTAGTGTCATCAAGGGGATGAGTAAACTCTTCTAACAGTTTACAGTAAACTTTTTAAACAGTTTGCTCATTCCTTGGCGACGCTAACTTTGTTAGCGAAACGATCGTCGGGTCAAAAAACTGTATTGTGATGAATTGGGTTCTCCAAATTGTACTTAGCAGTGCTCATCACAGGTTCCATTCTTCACTTATTAGGTTACTTCATTTCCCTTTAAGTAAAAGTAGATATACCAAAGAATTCAACTTTATTAATATTAAGAACGTTGCCGAATATAACGGATACACTACTTGCCTATTGGAGAAATTAATTATCAAACAGAAAACAAAGAATGCTACCGCAATCAATGAATTTTAGAAGAGAGAAAGTCGAAAAATTTTTGTTTTCTTACCATTTGAACCTCGAGTCACGAGAGGTCTAGATAGCATTTTCAAAAAGCCAGTTTGCAACTAATATTTTCGACAAAAAAATACTTTAAAAAACTTTCTAGGTAACCCAAAAGACAAGGACAGTACGGCCAAAATATCCAGAATTTATGATATAGTTGTAAAGATTGCGATCTTAAATACGCCGGACAAACAGAAAGATCTATTGGAATTAGATTCAAAGAATATTTGGCACAGTTAAGATACGGTACTATAGAGAGATCTTCCGTCGCCCAACATATTTGCCACAATAATCACCACGTTAATGAGGAGAATCTAAAATTTATAAAAAATGTGAGACAACCAGGACAGCTAAGCGCCTTCGTAAGTATATATATTGCTAAATATAGTAATAATAAAAATTGTATGAATCTCGCTTCGCCGCCTATTGATAGTTTCCTGATAGGTTACTTTATAAAATAAATACTGGAAGGAGCACGTCTGATAGATAATAAAATAATACAGATATTTCCGCCAAACGAAATATGTCAATTTTGATGTCGTTGAACCTTCCTAAATAGTCAGTAACCGATTACTTGCAGATGAATATAAATAGAGCTGTGGATATAACATATTTAGAATTATTCATCCTCTGATGACTCTAACTTGGTTAGTGGAACGGTCTTCAGTTTTTTTAATGCGTTGTGGTGATTTGGGTTCTCCAAGTGTCCTTATCAAACAAACAGCTATTTGCATGTCGAGTTATGTTACTACAGCCCATGAACCTCTTATGCAGGAGATAGAACATCATGCTGCATTGTGTTATGCAGCAGATATCGTTTCTTAACTCTGCCCTGGTCTTCACGAGTTTTTCTTCGGAAAATTAGCATTAGATCGTAATTTGACCGACCTCCTGAGACCTCCAATTGGTGCCAGTACACATACGACTCATTAGCAAGATAAAAAATGGGACACGCTGCATATTGTGATAATCCTATAATCTATCTATCCTATCAACTAGACTTGGGACATATGCCACCGTATTTGGATCCTATTATCAAATTTTGAGGGCAACAAACTGACCAAAAACTGACCTGATGTGGGGTAATTTATTATACTGGAACCTACCCCTGAAATAGCATCTAGCATAGCCAAGGACATAATTAAAACCTCATCGGAAACCAAAATACTTTATTATTGCCAAGAACTACCAGGATTTCCCAATTCAAAGGCTTTTATTCTAGTATTTTCTGCAACCAGCACCCAGAAATGTCCTAGGCTTCAAAGAAGTAACGCTGCGGACTCTGCTTGGACATTTCCGTCTTCCTCTCCATTTTCACCGATGTAGTCTGGGGTGTCTCATAGAATACCGATTGTGCTGTAGCATGATGAAACGGTGAAACATCTTCTGTAGAACTGCTTTGCGGTAGAACAAACCTCGGGTTCGATCCTAGGGTACTCCTTTTACTTTTTCGGTACATACTGTACAATTAACATCAACTAAGGTTGTGGTATTGTATTTGAGCAAGTTAAATGTCTGCACGTTCCGCCCTTCGGAAGGGGCGTAAATCCAAACCAAAATTTTCCGGATAGTGAGGTGAGACTGCCCCCTGGCGTCAGTGATTGGCCATAGTCGCGGAAATAAGCCAACACACACATAACAAACCAGATATCTTATTTTGGTCAAGACACGGTTTTGCATTCACAATATCCTTCGCTTGTCATTAGTCTTAATAGAAGAATAAATCTGATGGGTGAAATGTAAATCATAGGTGGCCCACAATAGACCATAAGGTTGCAGTGGAAGCGCTGATGCTAGTCTACTTACGATTAGATTAATAACAGAAAAGGCTGTTGCTTAATATTTAAACGTAAATTATTCATTTGTTACAAACTTGATGTTAATAGGTCAAGGTAAAATGTTGTAATAATATAGTAGACAAATGAAATTGCTTCACTATTAATTATTTCCTCAACCAAATAGGAATAAAAATAATGTGTATTGTTGTTTCACTTTTGCTTTTGAAAACATATTATCAAACAAAAGCTGCAATCTAAGCACTCTAGGTAAAACCATTTTGTGATAGGAAGGAAAAGACAGTGCGTATGCAAAGAGTTCTCTATGCGAGTGAGCAAACATGTTTGTGTTCCAGGTGAATTCCTGATGGCAGAATAAAATGAAGTCAGCTCAGCGAATTTTACTTTTGGAATACTAAAAACTTAAGTTATTAAATATATATTCATGGCTCGTTTTTTAGGGAATTTCCTTTAAATAAATTAACTGTTGAGGAGACACCGACTTTTGAATTTTGAAAAAAAATTCAAATGAGCGCTAATTAAACAGGCCCCATTGAACACATATCCGGGGTGAGTTTGAATTTTTATATGTATATATATATATATATATATATATATATATATATATATATATATATATATATATATATATATATATATATATATATATATATATATATATATATATATATGTATGTGTATGTGTGCGGGTATGTGTGTGTGTGTGAGAGAGAGAGACATACTTGGTTCTCGGGTTGAACGCCGTCCAGAATTTATTAAAACTCGACGTTTTGGCTCCTGTTTTGCAGCCATTTGCAAGAGGTAAGAGGTAAAGGAATTACGTAAGGACATGAACTCTCAGGCCTCAATCTGCCTACTTCTCAGAGCGGTGAACAAAGGTGGGTTGGGTTGTTGTAGTTCGATTATGTGGTCTCAATCTGCCTACTCCCCAAATCTCGCCGGGGATCGTTTTTAGGTCTCAGTGTGTTCAACTCTAGGCCTAAGAGAGATCTGGCAGTTCGTTGCAAGTCTTGTATTGTATGTACCGTTTTGTCTACCTACTTTGCTATCAGTGTAATGAGTCGGGTCACGTTCAAATAAGTCATGTGCTTTCGTCACGGTACTTAAAGGATTAAGAGGATTGCAGGTATTTGTTGAGTCATGTGCTTTCGTCACGGTACTTAAAAAATTAAGGGGATTGCAGGTATTTGTTGAGTTCATAATGGGAAAATAAAATTGACTATTGAATGTATTGTCTTTTTGTGTATTTGTTATGAAGATATAATAGGAGTCCAAGTAATTAGAAGACGAAGACCACCATCTTTCCGGAATTATGTCAGAACATGAACTGTAAGGCCTCAATCTGCCTACCCCTTACAGCGGTGGACAAAAGTGGGTTGAGTTGTTGTAACTCGATTACGGGGCCTCAATCTGCCTACTCCCCAAATCTCGTCGAAGATCGCCTTTAAGGTCTTAGTGTGTTCTACCCTAGACCTTTGAGAGATCTGGCAGTTCGTTGCAAGTCTTATATTGTATGCGCGGTTTAAACTACCTGCTTCGTTGTCAGTGTAATAAGTCGGGTCACGGTCAATTAAGTCAGATGCTTTCGTCACGGTACTTATAGGGTTAAGAAGATTGCAGGTATTTGTTGAGTCAGGTGATAGGACAATTAATTTATCTGTTGAATTTATTGTCTTTTTGTGTGTTTGTAATGAAGATATAAGAGGTTTCCAAGTAATTGGAAGACGAAGACCATCATCTCTCTTAGTTAGACAATCGGGACGTATTTCGGTCTCGATCGCTTCGCGGATAATTCGCGTTTTGAAGTTATAAATCGGGGCTTTTGTTTTTCGAAGTCTATTTTGTGTCCTGTATGAATATGGTGCATGGCCAGCGCCGATGAGGGGTCGGCTTTTCTAACGGCGAGCATGTGTTCATATATTCTATTGTGGATGCGTCTATTTGTTTGTCCTACATAAGTTCGGGAAGAGTCGGAAGAAGGAATTTTGTAAGCTCCGTATGATTCGTTTGGAATCGTATCCTTGGGAGTTTTTATCAGATTTGACCGTATTTGCTCTGTTGTGAATATGGTTTTGATATTATGGGTTCTAAAAATTTGGCTGATTTTGTCGGTGACAACTTTAATCGAGCCCAATCCACCTTTGTCCACCGCTCTAAGGAGTAGGCAGATTGACGCCTTAGAGTTCATGTCCTTACATATTTCCTTAACCTCTTGAAAATTGCTCTAAAACAGGAGCCGAAACGTTGAGTTTATAAAATTCTGCACGCGGTTCAACCCGAGAACCTAGTATGTCTCATATATATATATATATATATATATATATATATATATATATATATATATATATATATATATATATATATATATATATATATATATATATATATATATATATATATATATATATATGGCTTGGATAAGTTCGTTAGCCAGGAAAATTGGACTAGTTTCTCCCGGAAAATTTTGCGTTTTCTTTTGGAAATTTTTTATATTTCCCGAAATAACAAAGTTAGGGCAACCATATTGGGTGCGAGGGTTTATATCATAAAAAGAAAACCATGCAGCAAAATTTGAATCTCTACGTTAAAACAAAACAAAGTTATATGCTTTTAAGTTTTTATTCTTAAAACGTCAAAAAAGTCGCGAATCTAACGTCACAAAAGTCGCGATTCTAGATAGAGAACTTACATGAACGGCTGTGCAGCGTAAATGTGCTAAAAGTAGTTAAAAAGTCTAAAGTTTCAGCTACAATCTTCGTTGTTCTTTATTTTATTAAATTATTTGCAGAAAATTAATTTAAAATGGACCCTTTATGTGATGCTTTGGTAGCAGTTTCAGTGATTTATTTAATTTCAAGGAATCAGATTATGCTTATTTTCTAGCGTTTTTTTTTCAATTGTGCAATTTTTTATGGAGAAACGGTGTTGGTAACTAGTTTCTCCTTTCTATGGACTTCTGCAAGGTGAGTTTTTATTACAGGTTGCATTTGTAGCTCCGTTGTAGCATGTTTACCTTGCACAGAACCTCAAATTGACTTTAGGTCTCTTAACAGTATTGTGGAGTTGAGATCACATCATTTGTCCGATGGTTAATGCATAAAGGGGTTCCTCTAAGCATGTTTCTGAATTTTTTTTTCAAAAAACGAACAATACGCTAATCTGCTAATTTACGTATAAATGTTATTAATATTAAAAAAATGAAAACAACGCTTGTGCCTGGAGTAAAGTTATCTTCGTCATTTTAACTTTAAATGAAATTTCCTTCTCCCGTTTCGCATCCGTTCAACACATTGGGCACAGAAAATATAGGAATTAACTTAAAATTATGATTTATAATTGAAGGAAAATACAATTTGTTCTAGGTATGCAACGAGAAAATTCACACAAAATAGAATAATTTCTAGATTCTAAAATCTACTGTGACGCTGTAATGAAACAACGTTAAATGAAACGAAAACCATTTCAGGTTAAAAGTGGAAAAACGTTTTTACAGTAAAATTAGCTTTCGTACTCCAAAAAAGCAACAAGATTCTTATAAGGCGTAATACAATAGTGCATAATGATAGTCCACGGCATTATTACATGTCATATTCAACTGACAAATTAAAAAAAAATTATATGTTAATTATACGATGTCTGGAGCTGCATCTTTAAATTTAAAATTATTTTTACAATCACAGGTGGCCCATAAGTAGCTGCTGATGCAATTTTTTTTTCCTAATCGAACACGCCTTATAGTATTACAATTTTTGCATTTTCCATCGAAAAATAATGCATGTTTGTAAGAAAATAAATTCGGGACTCAGCAACTGCGTTATGGTAGCGATTTCCATAAAATGTTTCTGTCGATAGCTTAATTTACTATTAACCTAAGGTTCGCTGTCCAGGAAACCAGTTTTTTGGGCACATTTTAGGTTTATTTTCGGAAGATTTTTGTATATTTTCAAACAATAAACTTATTTTAATGAAATATGGTACATTGTTTCTCCTATATAGGTTATACTGGTAACCAAATTTGATGCAAGCTTACTTAAAAAAAATTATGTTTCCTGTTAAAAACATTTTGATGAAAATTCACTACCATAACGCCCTTGCTGCGTCCAGAGATATTTTTAGTGTAATGAGTTAAATAAATTAATGGAACGTTACGAACGTTAGAAGGCGAGCAACTTCGATCTGTGATCCTGTTTTATCTCAATAAGCAATCATCTGTAGAATTGTTATTTTTACACTGTGTACCTACATATGCATATATTTCCCTCCATAAAATTTATTTTGCAGTTCCTTGACCTTTTTCTTGTGTCAAACTATGCAGAATTTTTCCTCTATCAACACTCAGAAATCTATTCAGGTGACATAACTAATTCTCACCCTTCGGGAGAACACAGAGAACGCATAAACTATTCTCTTTAGCCGCTTGCTCCTCGGCATTTGCAATAAATCGCGCTAATCCGCTCTTAGCTGACGCTTTATAATTAAACGTGTCTTAGGCGCACTGAGCACTAGTAGAAGCCGTACCCTCCAACTTTCCATTACACTTTCGCGACCCTCTACGCACGAGATATGCTGAAATATCCTCACGAAATCAGCTAAGCTTGGAAACATGCTGCAATTAAAGTGATTAATCTGATTCCAGTTAACATTCTGCATTTTGTATGAACTAGTAGCATAGCATAGCGGAGTTAGTTGGTTTTGTAAAGAGGCGTCTTTACATAGGGCATAATTACTTTCTGGTTTTTAGGTCAATTTGACGTTGTTTAAGGCGAGAGGTTTTAAAAATGTGTAAATTAAAACGATATAGTGTGTACACGGCAAAAACCTAAGTAAAATGAAAATAAAATGTAAAAATAACACGTAAGACGGCTAACGTGTCAAAGGTGATTGCTCGTTATTTTTTGTGCAGGATGTTAATTCTTTGTTTATTTTGCTACCACGCTCTTTTTACCCTCATTATTTTCTCTTGACCTTAGGGAGAATTAATTTAAATGGCGGTCCGGTTTCTATAAAAATTCTGGACGCAGCAAGTGCGTTATGGTAGTGAATTTACATAAAACTATTTTTTAATAGCAATAATATGTGTGTTTTTTTTAAGAAAGCAGGCATCAAATTTGTTTACCAGTATAACCTATATAGTAAAAACAATGTGCCATGTTTCATCAAAATAACTTTATTGTTTGAAAATGTACAAAAATTTCCGAAAGTAAACTTAAAGTGTTCCCGAAAAAAACACATTTCTTGGTCAACCTTATAGGTTAATAGCAAATTGAGCTGTTCAAATATGAAACATTTGATCAAAATTCGCTACCATAACGCACTTGCTGCGTCCAGAATTTCTTTTCTTACAAACATGCATTATATTTCGATGGAAAATGCAAAAATGCAATGACATAAGGCGTGTTTGATTAAAAAAAAAAGAAAATTTGTATCACCAACGACTTATGGGCCAGCCTGTGATTGTAGAAATATTATTTTAAGATGTAGCTTAAGACACCCTATAATTAATATATACAATTTTTTTTTCATATCTTGTATAATAACAGATATATTGAGCTTTATTGATTTTTTTTTACGAAAATTCTACAAAAATTATATACCATTAAACGATAAACTCAATAGCTAAGACTACTGACAAGCGTCAGAGAAAGGGTCTATTTGAAATGAATTTTCTGGAAACATTTTATTAAAATGAAGGACAATGACGGTTGAAACTAACACTTCAGGGTTTGTAAAACATTTTTCTTTAACATTTTTTTTCCATAGCCCGTATTAGATTCAAGTTCTTTTCCTAAATGTTGCCAATTTTGACGTTTAAATCGCAACTTTGACGTTTTGTGAAAAACCCCAATTTATTTTTCTTTAAATGCCTATAACTTTTTTGTCTTTAGACCTACAGAGCTAAATTTTGGTGTGTAGCTTCCCCATAAGGATGTACACCTGCGTACCAAATTGTTGTGTTGCCCTTACTTTGTTAATTCCGGAGATACAAATTTTTTTCGAAAGAAAACACAAAATTTTCCGGGAAAACCTGGACCGCTTTTCCTGGATAACAAACTTATCCAAGCCATTTGTAAAAGGAATTTATTCACCAAATTTAATTAAAATCGGCCCATTATTTTTTGAGTTATCGGTGTGATATATATATATATATATATATATATATATATATATATATATATATATATATATATATATATATATATATATATATATATATATATATATATATATATATATATATATATATATATATATATATATATTTATATATATAAACATATAAAAATTTAAACTGACCCCGGATGTGTGTTCTGGGGGGCATAATTAGCGCTCATTTGAAGAAATTTTTTCAAAATTCAAAAGTCGGGATCTCTTCATTAGTGAATTTTTTTAAAGAAAATTCACTAAAAAGATCGAATTTTTTAAAATATATAAGTGCTAGAGGTCTGTGGGATCGTGTAGAATAAGATGCCACAGCATTTATATTTTAAGGTCCAAATTTAGCTGTATGCTTCAGCGTCCTATATAACCTAAAAAAGTTCGGTAAGCAGCAACTGCGTTATGGTAGTAAATTTTCATTAAATGCTTCAAATTTAAATAACTCAATTTTATATAAACTTATAGAGTTGAGTTTTAGTTTTTAGTAATTTATTTCCTAACCCAACATATTAACTAAATTTCATTCAAATCGCTTTGTAAGTTTCGGAGAAACAAATTTTTTTCGAAAGAAAACTCAAAACTTTCCCCGAAAACCCTGTCTGATTTTCCTGGCTAATGGACTCGTCCAAGCCATTAATAAAAAAAAGGTTCTTGCCGAGTTTCATCCAAATCCGTTAATTATTTTTTGAGTTATCGGTATGTATATAATATATATATATATATATATATATATATATATATATATATATATATATATATATATATATATATATATATATATATATATATATATATATATATATATATATATATATATATATATATATATATATATATATATATATATATATATATATATATATATATATATATGTATATATATATATATATATAAACTCATCCAAGCCATTAATAAAAAAAGGTACTTGCCGAGTTTCATCCAAATCCGTAAATTATTTTTTGAGTTTTCGGTATATATATATATATATATATATATATATATATATATATATATATATATATATATATATATATATATATATATATATATATATTTGTGTGTTTGTGTGTAAACATGGCAACTGACCCTACATATGGGTTCTAGGGGTCCTAATTGATGCTCATTTGAAAAAAATTTGTAAAGTCTCCCCATCGATACCTCTCTATTAGTGATTTTTCTAAAATAAAACTTCACTAAAATTCTGGACGCAGCAAATGCCTTATGTTATGGAATTTTTATCAAATATTTCAAATTTTAATAACTCAATTTTCTATTAACCTAAGATAATATTGAATCTTGGTACATAATAGTCTACCAGTGCAATATGTATACCAAATTTTATCAAAATAAGTTTGTAATTGTTTATCTATATATTTTCTCAAAAAATCAATTTAGAAAAAAAACTTGTCTTACCGGGCTGGCTATAGAAGGTGTTCCATAACTCATTGGACATTAACTAAGGGGTGACAGCTGTCATAGAAATAAAGCAATTAGGCTCAACATGCCCTAGTAAAATGTTACTCGTTTTCGGTTTACAGGGTGTTTAGATAATTTTTTTTAAAAGTATTTTCTTAAATATCTTGAAAGTGGTTCAATATATTGTTGTGAAATGTGGCACGGTATTATTAAGCATCATTTGTAATACGATGACGGTATCAATTTCACCACTGCCGCTTGGTGGCGCCACCGAGAGCAACACTGGCTAATTAACATGGTCATAATTTTTTGTACGCCCTGTACGCACATTTTCGAACAAAACTAAAGAAACTATTTAGTTTCACACAAAAAATGGTATATTTCTTTGAAGGCGAAAATGTTGACCGTTTTTAACATAAACTTACTTTTTCAATTAAAACAAAAAATCTGTGTTTACTTTGTTGCTAAGTATGTTATGGTAGCAACTAGGAACTTGTTTATTATAACTTGTCAAAATCGACTGACATTAAACAAGTACATACAGACTTGGAGACTACTTATCTGGCTTCACTGTTGGTTTTCGTTGGTGAAGGACGTAGCCAGCGCGTTAGCTAACTGGAGCAAGTGGCCCTTACGAATTCTGGATGTTCTAGGATGTCCTTCAGCGTTTCTGTGACTACAGTTTCGCTGCTTGACAGCATTCTCAGACAGATTAAAGTTGAATTAGTACGAAATCATGACAACTATAAATAAAGATCTGTTGCTATGTTATGATATGATGTTTTGATCAAAAAATTTATCAAATTGAAAATAAAAATGAAGCACAGATGACAGATGAGGCTTTCAAAATGTCTATGTGATGTATGTCAATATTTAACATAAAAATAGAACTAGCCTATAATAACTATGACAACAGTTACAACAATAAAATAACTAAACAATAATAGTATAAAGGTAGTCTCTATACAACGAAAATATCGACATACATCAACTCATTATCTTATTGCAACTTTTTTGAAAGAATAGTTAAATTTATTTTCTTTAACTTATTTAATTAGAAAGAAGAATATCCACGAAAGGGGAATTCATTAAATCAGTTTGCTCGTTTAAAACAAGGTAGCTATTGTCGTGTGTGTGCTTTTTGACTTCCAAAGCTTCAAAAAAGTCTAGTTTACGTTTGTCATTATAAAAATCTATTGGTTGTATGCGGTTATTTACTGTAGGTCTATGTTCGGTATCAATGATATGTTTTGCAAATGTAGATTTGTCAGCGTGGTTATTTATAAATGCAGAAATATGTTCTTTGTATTGGTTGTTAAAATTTCTAGAAGTTTGACCTATGTAGATTGCGTTACAATGTGTACAATCTAATTTATAAACTCCAGCCTTTGTCAGGAAACAAGATTTTTCTTTAGCGTTAAATAGTAAATCACGCGTCGTGTTGTAAGATTTAAAAGCTACCTTTGTATTTGTATAGGTATTTAAAATTTTATTATAGGCTACTTCTATTTTTATGTTAAATATTGACATACATCACATAGATATTTTGAAAGCCTCATCTGTCATCTGTGTTTCATTTTTATTTTCAATTTGATAAATTTTTTGATAAAAACATCATATCATAACATATCAACAGATCTTTATTCATAGTTGTCATGATTTCGTACTATTTCAATTTTAATCTGTCTAAGAATGCTGTCAAGCAGCGAAACTATAGCCACAGAAACGCTGAAGAACGTCCTAGAACATCCAGAATTCGTAAGGGCCAGTTGCTCTAGTTAGCTAACGAGCTGGCTACGTCCTTCACCAACGAAAACCAACAGTGAAGCCAGAGAAGTAGTCAACAAGTATGTATGTAGTATGGACAAGTTTCACCAAATAAGGGCAACAACAATCAATGAATTAAACAAGTATCTTTAATTGTCACTTTATTCTTGTTATTTTCATTAAAATGCTTTTTCGTCATAATGATATAAGGAGGGTAGGGATCTTTAACGTGCCCAACATCGCATGGACACTGGACCGACGGCTTTAGGCCCCCTCCAAAGGGCGGAACGTGCAGACATTCAACTTGCTCAAATACCTCGGTTGGTGTGAATGTTACAGTATGTACTGAAAAAGTGAAAGGAGTACCCTGCGAGCGAACCCAGTGCCCTTCGGTTCAGAGGCACACGTTCTTATACATTTTGTCTAAAACGCCTAACAAGTTTGTCACCTTTGATCTTGGAGTCATAATTTTGTTATTGTTGATATTGAAAAAACCGGTTTGATTAGTTTGGCGATTAATAAGGCGATTAATAAGGAAAAATAACTGCTACGTTTATAATTTGGCAAATACTTTACTTTTCTAAATATGAATTATGTTTTCTTCTGGAAATTTTCTGTATAACTTTAATGAAATTTGCAATACAAGTTTATTTTAAAAAGGCTAACACTATCTACAGATATAGCAAAAGCTGGTCCTTTAGCTTAATAGAAAATTTAGTTTTGGACATTTTTCAAAAGAAGTTAGAGTACAAGATTTTTTTGATAATAGAGAGATATCGATGGTAACACTTTCGACATAATTCTTCACATGTGCGCGTACTAAGACCTATAATATCGATCTTCAAGTTCTGTGTAAGTTTAAAGTATTAACTTTACTAATATGCCGTATAATTGCAGTGTACAATTCTTATGAAAATTCGCTACTATAAAGCACATGCTGCGTCCCGAAATTTTTATGTTAGTTCTTCTGAGGACGACCCCAGGTGGGTCAAAATACATGAAGTTTTAAGTATAAAGTGACTTTCTTTGAAATTGTGCCCGTCATTTTGTTGGTCGTATACTCTAAACAGTTAAACAATGGACCTTAAGTATCGATTTTATGGGCTGATCTGAAGAAATTGTGTGAAAGTCTGACACTTAATACGTCTTTAAAAGCAAAGATTTTCTTTTAAATATTCTCTATAAAGAACTTGTTTATTACAGACTTTTAGAATAAAACACAAATTATAAAAAGTAATCTCTTTGGTGTTAAAAGCTGCTTCTGTCAAAGGAAACATTACACGGATGCTAATACTTCTCGTCCCTTTTTGAACGATTTCCATGCAGATAATTATGGAACCGCAGCGACACATATTTCATCGTTAGGGATAATTAGGAATGTCACTTGAGGATTATCCTGCGCTTTCATATAGCTGTGTCCGATTGAAAATACCAATTCGTTCCAGATCGACCCTTCTCTTTTCTAAACTGGGTCAGTTGCCCGTTTTTGACCTCAGGAACTTCCTCTATTACACCGCGCTCGATTGCAGATGCACATTTCTCACATGCTGCGAACCCTAAAATGCTGTTTTACATTTTTCACTGCGTATATTACTTTTGTCGGATGTATCTTTTAGTGAATTTTCTTTAAAAAAAAATCTCTAATGGGGAGATACCGACTTTTGAATTTTGAAAAAATGTCTTCAAATGAGTGCTAATTATGCCCCCTAGAACACATATCCGAGGTTAGTTTAAATTTATATATATATATATATATATATATATATATATATATATATATATATATATATATATATATATATATATATATATATATATATATATATATATATATATATATATATATATATATATATATATATATATATATATATATATATATATATATATATATATATATATATATATAATAATAATAAGAGGTCTTTATTAGGGCGAAGTTAATTTTACAATTTTCTTCCACTTAACCCTTAAAAGATAACTTAAAATGTAGGAATTACAAAATAAACAAATCATAAATGCCTTAGTACCCAAAACAAGAAAACAATATAACAACAAAACATTGACAATTGTGCGCCTTAAATTTAGCTGAAAGAAAGGAATTCCTAAATATGAATATGATTTATTATAACTACACTACGCAAACTGATTATTTTTATAAAAATCTGTAACATATCTCCGAAACCCTGGCAGAGAACATAAAGTATGTTTAAAAGGTATTTTATTATACAGATGTGGTGCAACATAGGAAAAAGACCCCCGATATTGGCTCGTATAATATTTAGGTATGGCAAACAAGTGATCGAGTCTTGTATTAAGCGAATGTATTTGTCTCCGAAAATAGAGCTTCTGATGTAGGTAATCAGGCCCCGCCCCGAGGACAATCTTGTGAGTCAAGCAAAGAAGATGTACTTTCCAGCGATTCTTCATATTCAGCCAATCTAGTTCTTTTAACTTATAGGAAACACGATCTGTTCTTTTTAGATTAAAGATGAACCGTAAACATGACTTCTGAACCTTTTCTATTCTTTGCCGATCCCAACTGTCAAGGGCAGGTCCATACACAACATCAGCATGGTTAAAGCGCGAGAGAATCATCGAGTTTACCAAGAGAGCTTTTACTTTCACTGGAAGGCAATTTCGGTGGCTATAAAAATATTTCAATAGGCCAAAGCTAGCTCTACGAAGATTAGTGACGTGATCAGAAAATTTTAAATTGTTATTTATTATGAGACCAAGATTCCTTGCAAATTGTTTTGCTTCCAAGCGACTCCCATCTATCAAAATATCAATATTTTGAGAACAAACCCTATTCCTACTGACTTTCCTGCCAAAATAAAGTACGCAACACTTATTGACATTTATCGCAAGATCATGCTTATTTGCTGTCCTGACTAACCTATCAAGGTCTGCATTTAAACTTGCTATAGCGTCTAAGGCATTTTCGACAGGAAAGGATTTGTAAAGCTGGGTATCATCGGCATAGAAGTGTATTTTACTCGAGATAATTTGTTCTTGAAAATCAAACGTATAAATATTGAATAAAAGGGGGCCCAAGATAGAGCCCTGTGGAACCCCCTTTAATAAACTCAAAGAATCCGATACATCCGACCCGCAGACAACCCTCTGTGCCCTAACTGAAAAGTAACTTTCTATAAACTGAACGGCGTCATGATTGAAACCAATATATTGTAACTTCGAGCACAATAGTTCATGACTGATCGTATCAAAAGCTTTACTGTAGTCTAGCAATACCAAAGCTGTAACTTGATTTTTATCGTTAGCTGTGAGGATGTCATCATTAATATTTGTTAATGCTGTTGTGGTGGACCTGCCCCTAACAAATCCGGACTGTACATTTGGCAAGATGTTGTTGTCCCCAAGGTAAGCAGTTATCTGCTCGGACATCACTTTCTCCAATAACTTTGAAAGAACTGGGAAAATGCTTATAGGTCTTAAATGATTAAACTCAGTTGGATTATTTCCTTTTGGAAACATGAAAACCTTTGCAACTTTCCAAACTTTGGGAAAGCACTTTGTCTCAATACAAAAGTTTACAAGATGAAGCAGCTGAGGGAGAATTTCCGGGAGACATAGGTGAATCATGTCGACACTCACACCATCAAAGTCTTTAGCTTTTGTTTTTATTGAGGCTATATGCCTCATAATATCTGTCTCATTGACAAGTTTAAAATGGAAGTTATTTGCATTTTTGTAAATATTACTATTGTAATATGTTTTTAATTCGCTAATATCAGCCTTACTACTGTTAATAGACGTGAGGTATTGATTTATTTTGTTTGCGTCACTCAAATGTGGTGGTAACATATTGTCTTTTTTTGTAATAATGCCAAATCTATTAGCCAAAGACCAGGCCGTCCTATTATTTTTACTTGCAGACAGCATACGCTCCGCAAATGCAAGTTTTTCTTTTTTTATGGCATTTGTAGTTCGGTTTCTAATTAGTTTATAATTTTGCCAATCAATGGGATCGCGACTATCTTTGAACCTATTATAAGCTTTATCACGCTGTTTCATAATATCCCCGATATTATCCGTTAGCCATGGAGCCGGCTTTTTCGTTATTCGTACCCTAACGATAGGGGCATGCGTATCGAAAAGTTTATTCAAAACATTAGTAAGTGATGCTGCTTTATCTTCAGCGCTGTTTAATCTATAATAATGCATCCAGTCTACTCCAGACATCACTTTTGAATTGATTAATATTAAAATTTTTGTAACTTCTAAAGGTATGATACTGTCTTTTTAATTATTCTGCCTTAGCCAAAGATAACACGCAATATACAAGACAATGATCAGAGATATCATGAGTATCGACTGTATCAGCTTCTAATACACCTTGCGATTTATCAACTATAACTATGTCAAGAAGAGACTGTAAATTTTGCGTGAGTCTAGTCGGCTTTGATATGAGTTGTAACAGATCGTACGACTGAAGCGTTTCGTAAAATTTCAGAACAGCTGTGTTGTTTTTTAGTAGATCAATATTAAAATCTGATAGTAAAACAATATGATCATATGCAGGAACTATTAAAGAAAGAAGCTCATCAAAGCCATCCAGCGCACTAAGCAGATTCCGATCTGGAGGTCTGTACAAACAACAAAAACAAAACAATATATACCTCAAAAAATAATGAACCGATTTTGACGAAATTTGGTAGGTGCCTTGCTCTTGCAAGTGGTTTGGACAAGTTCGTTAGTCAAGAAAATCCGCCCAGGTTTTTCCGGAAAATTTTGTGTTTTCTTTTGAAAAACATTTATATCTCCAGAAATAAGAAAGTAAGGGCAGACAAATTTGGTACGCAGGTTTATATCATTATAGGTAAATTACCTGCCAAAATCTAACTCTCTAGGTTGAAACAGAAAAAAGTTATAGCCATTAAAAAAATTGGGGTTTTCCTCGAAACGTCAAAGTCGCGAACTAAAATGTCAAGACTGGCAACATTTAGGCAAAGAATCTGGAACTAATATGGAAAGAAAATGTCCCAAGAAGAAGGGTTTACAAAACCTGATGTCTTATTGTCCTTCATTTTACTAAAATATTTCCAGAAAATTCATTTCAAATAGACCCTTTCTCTGATGCTTTGGCTGTAGCCTTATCTATAATATAGAGTTTATCGTTTGATGCTACTTAATTTTTGTCGAATTTTCGTGAAACATCAATAAAACTCAATATATCCGTTATTAGACAAGATACGAAAAAAATTTGTATACATGAATTATCGGGTGTCTTGGGCTACATCTTCAAAAAATATTTCTACAATCACAGGTGTCCCATAAGTCGTTGGTGATACAAATTTTCTTTTCTTTTTAATCGAACGCGCCTAATGTTATTGCATTTTTCCATTTTCCATCGAAGTATAATATACATCGGGACGCAGCCAGTGCGTTATGGTAGCGAATTTCCATTAATTGCTTCAAATTTGCTATTAACCTAGAAGGTTGACCAAGAAACCAGTTTTTTGGAAACACTTTAAGTTTACTTTCGGAAATTTTTGTACATTTTCAAACAATAAATTTATTTTGATGAAACATGGCACATTATTTCTATTATATAGGTTATACTAGTAGCCAAATTTGATGCCTGCCTTCTTAAAAAAACACACATATTTGCTATTAAAAATATTTTTATGAGAATTCACTACCATAACGCACTTGCTGCGTCCAGATTTTTTTAAAGCGTTTTTAGTGCATTTTCATGAAGAAACCTTTTTTAAATGAGCGCGTGTTAGACTTCTAGAACCCATATGCAAGGTTCGCTTGAATTTTTATATAGTGGGTGTTTTTCAAAAGTCGCTCTCCCCAAACACTTTTGTATTTTTTGAGATTAAAAAAAATTGGTATGCTAGTATATGACATAAATCCAGATTTATTGACGTATTCAGTTGTTTTCGGTCACTTCCGGTTTCACCGGAAATTTCTACAGCTTTTGATTTTTAAATTGGAGCTTGAGTATTTTTTTATTACATTTGATCTAAAATGACATTCTGAATACAATTTCATTCCTAAACGTCACATATTCTGGGATAGACATAATCAAATACCTAATGAAAGGCTTCTGATCCAGACAGTAAGTTTTATTAAACCCTACGCGTTTCGGCTAACTAATAGCCATCCTCAGGGGCAAACCTAAAGTATAATAAAAAGGTCTGTCAGAAAACATTGTTTTCTGATAGGCAGTTGTGCCGGTTGAAGCATAATGATTTCAAGATAAACACTACAGAAATCATCAAGGGCAATAATTTACAGTCAAACAGTAAATAGGTTCAAAGTTACAGTAAAAGCTAACAAAGTTACAGTAAAAACTACAGACTACAAGCTAAAAGCTACATTATAGTCAAAAACATGCAGTCAAAGCATCTAAAATTATCAGAATAAACTAAGGCAAATCAACTTAATTGACAAATGTATAAAAGTCAACTGAAATTAAAAAATTGAAAATTTAAAAGCTGTAGAGCAAAAGCGTAACAGAAGGCCACACAGTCAAGCAGAAACCCCATGAAAACTCTTAAGGAGTTTGAAAATTTATTTATTCAAGTGAATTAAGAAAAACAAAATTGAAAAGTAAGTACACATGCCATTTTGTTTTTCTTAATTCACTTTATAAACTTTCAAACTCGTTAAGAGTTCTCATGGAGTTTATGCTTGACTGTGTAGCCTATTATATATATATATATATATATATATATATATATATATATATATATATATATATATATATATATATATATATATATATATATATATATATACATATATATATATATATATATATATATATATATATATATATATATATATATATATATATATATATATATATATCGATAATTAAAAAAATCTCAACTGATTTGAACTAAACTTGGCATATATCTTCATTTTGTTAAAACCGCGGACGAGTTGGTAAATCAGCTATAACGGGCATCTTTTTCCGCCAAAAATATACAAAACTATTAAATGCGCCTTATTTAGCAAGTTTTTCACTAATGCGGAGATCTATGTTCATATATATATATATATATATATATATATATATATATATATATATATATATATATATATATATATATATATATATTGCTATGGTCTGGCTTTTTAATTAATGATTTGTTAATTACTAATTAGATGCTGATATTACATTAATTATTTCTAATCATAAATCTAATTTCTAATATATATTTATATTAATAATTTATACCGTTGGACGCCAGGCAACTCACTGTTTGCCAATATCATTATCTAATATACTTTTAATAAGCCAAAACCTGCAAATATTACCCCGTGAATTAGAAGATAATTTATTTTACTCACTTACCGTCTTAATTACTTCTAATTTCCATTTGCTCAGCCCTCTCAGGATTTTAAGTATTCAACTTGTTTTTATTTTTATTTTTGGTAATTCTTTTGTATAATTGGTCTTTGCTAATTACTTGGTCTTTGTCTATTTTAATTATGCATTACCAGTTCTATTATGAAGGCCAGGAGATTTAAATGAAAATCTAATTATACAAAGTTAGGCATCTTTAATGGTGATTACCCATTGAAATTAAAATTTACAAATATTAAATAACAAATTAAGGGACAAATTAGTTGCATAATATACCATAATAGGTTATTAATAACAGAAACATATTATTCAGTATCAAATTACTTACATTGTTTTATACAAAGTTAGGTATCTTTAATGGTGATTACCCATTGAAATTAAAATTCAGAAATATTAAATAACAAATTAAGGGACAAATTAGTTGCATAATATACCAAAATAGGTTATTAATAACAGAAACATATTATTCAGTATCAAATCACTTACATTGTTTTATACAAAGTTAGGCATCTTTAATGGTGATTACCCATTGAAATTAAAATTCATAAATATTAAATAACAAATTAAGGGACAAATTAGTTGCATAATATACCATAATAGGTTATTAATAACAGAAACATATTATTCAGTATCAAATTACTTACATTGTTAGAACCAGAGATTTGGCTTGTTAATTATCGGTCACCTTACACATTCCTGTACACCATGTCCACAAAGATGGTATTTGGATTCTTTGATTGCATTGTTAGAACCAGAGATTTGGCTTGTTAATTATCGGTCACCTTACACATTCCTGTACACCATGTCCACAAAGATGGTATTTGGATTTCTTTTATGAAATTCTGTTGTTTTGATTGATTAGCTTTAACTGTTTTATTTATTTTCAGTCATTATCTTTTTGCTTAACTACCCCTGGCAACTATATTATTACCAGGCACCTCTCCTGTGGACCAGGCACCTTCTACCTGTTCACTCCTCAACGTTCTCTCTCTGAATTTCTATCCTATGTCTATACATAGCAATATATATATATATATATATATATATATATATATATATATATATATATATATATATATATATATATATATATATATATATATATATATATATATATATATATATATATATATATATACATCGTACCGATAACTCAAAAAATAATGGGCCGATTTTCATAAAATTTGGTACATGCCTTTCTATTGTAAGTGGGTTAGATAAGAATTTTGTACATCAGAAATTTTTGTATCTCCGGAAATGACATAGATATGACAACCAAATTTGGCACGTACGTTTTTACTATCAAATTTGTTCTACATACCGATAGACCTCTAAGTTAAAAGAAAAAAAAGTTATAGGCATTTAAAGAAAAAAAATTGGGTGCCACTGGTGATCAGAAGAAAGCACAAAAACAAAATATTTTGTTTGATTAACAAGACTAATACGGTTAATTTTCTTGACGCAAGAAGGTCAACAAATAGCAGAAAATATATTTTAAAAATTTTATAATTTTCCTTCTTAAAACGTCAAAGTCGCGATTTGAAACGCAAAATTTGCAATATTCAGACAACGAATCGGAAACAAAAACTGATTATCGAGAAGAAATGTCATAATAAATGTGTTTTACAAAGCCTTAAGTGTCAGCTTAAACCATCATTGTCCTTCATTTTACTAAAATAATTTCGGAAAATTCATTTCAAATAGACCCTCTTTCTGATGCTTTGACAGTAGTTCCAGCTATGGAGTTTATGGTTTAGTAGTCTATATTTTAGCAAATTTTCGTAGAAAAAATTCGTTATTGAGAAGACCGTGACATATGAATTTAAAAAAGATTTCTTCAAATGAGCGCAAACTAGAAGCCCTAAAACCCATTACGGGGTCAGTTTCAGTTTTTGTCTGTTTATACATATACAGGGTAACGAATTTCTACGGTAAAGTTCAATATATCCGTTATTATACAAGATATGAGAAAAAATGATATACGCCCAGATAAGTTCAGTTTGTAAGAAACTAAATGTTTCATTTTAGCGATTTTTTTTAATTCGCTAATGAGGAGATCTGTGTTTATATATATATATATATATATATATATATATATATATATATATATATATATATATATATATATATATATATATATATATATATATATATATATATATATATCCGACCGATAACTCAAAAAATAATGGACCGATCTTGATCAAATTTGGTGAGTGCTTTTCTTTTGTGCTATCGGGGCGGCAAGGCCGCGGACGAGCCCTGAAGGAACAAACAAAAAAAAAGGGCAATCAAATTTGGTAGGCGTGTTTGCGCTATAAAGAGTGAACTCTGTACCAAAAACTAGGTTCCTAACTTAAAAGACATAGAAGTTATGGGCAGTTAAAGCAACAAATTTTGGAGTTTTCCTCAAAACGCCAAACTCGCAATTTTAAATGTCAAAATTGGCAATGTTTAGGCAAAGAATGTGAAACAAATACCGATTGTGAAAAGAAAATATTGCAAGAAGAGTGTTCTGCAAACCCTTAAGTTTCAGATTCAACCGTCATTACCTCTCATTTTACTAGAATATTTACAGAATATTCATTTCAAATAGATGCTTTCTCTGATGCTTTGACTATCGGTTTAGTTAAGTTGATGCTTTTTTGGATATTTATTTGTAGGTTTAGTGGAGTTTATGGTTTAACGGTCTATATTTTTTTTAGCTAATTTTCGTAGAACAAATTTGTTAATGCATTTTTGCATTTTTTATCGAAATATGATGCGTTTTTAAAAAAAAAAATTGGACACAGTAAGTGCGTTTTGGTAGCGAATTTTCGGTAAATTTGCAGAATAGCTCCTGAATGCTTTTCAAAAAACTGTTTTCATAAACCTGCCTAGGCCCACCCTGGATCCATAAACCCCAAGAAAAATTTCTTGGGGTTAGGGGACCAGGAGTGAATAGGGGTGCTGGGCGGGGTAGGTAGTAAAAAGGAAATATGAGCAGAAAATGCGAATAAAACGGAATTGAAAGTTGTCTTTTTCACATCTTAAAGCCATATCTCCCTTAAACCCTGCCTACCCCGCACAGCACCCCTATTCCCCTAGGTGACGTAACTTTCTTGGCGGGTATGAAAAGGAAATTTTTCTTGTGGTTTATGCAACGAGAGTGGTTTTATGCACGCCAGAGGGGAAGGAAAATCCCCACGACGAAGCAGCAAATATGGTACATTGTTTCTACTATATAGGCAACCAAGTTTGATGCCTGCTTTCATCATAGAAAGACATTTGCTATTAAAAATATTTTAAAGAAAATTCGCTACCATAACGCACTTACTGCGTCCAGAGATTTTTTTGCCTTGAGTAGACTTAAAACTCTATTAGATACAAAACATTGTTGTCTGTTTATTACTCCATGGTCTATTCAATGTTAAATTATAATATACTTACCTGGGGTGGCACTTCGGAGACGCAGCGAGTCTGTTTCACCGATCCTGGAACGGCATCTAATTACTATCTTTTTAGAATCAACTTAGGAAACTATAAATTGTATAATAGGTTATGGTAATAGGGGAATGTCTCCTTCGAACTCCAAATCACCTAGAAATTAGAGGCGCATGTTTGTAATATTATTGTTGTTTAATATTGGACATTAAGCGCAGCATAACAGATTAATGGTTCCTATGATTTGTGACAGTCTAACGACCGCCATCAAGCCGAAACAATTCCAGCTATTCCAGGATAACACCCCAAAGGATGCCATGTTAGCCTAGTTGCCTGCTTGCTACTGTTTAGCTTAGATTCCATTAACTCCCGATGTCTCAACTTTACCAGTCCTCCCCTCCTAAAATGCCACACAAGTCAATAACTTTATAAACTCATCATTATAGCTTCTACGTCCCTTATTTGCCGTTAGAATCGTAACAGTTGTTTAAATTCGACCATTTTTGGCGGTTTTATAACATACATGAAAAAATCTGAACGCAGCACGTGCATTGTGACATCAAGTTCTCATTAAGCCATTCACAATAGCAAACAATAATTTTTATCAATTCTTAATTTATAAAAACTATTTTTAAGAGCAAATGTCATTCTTTGATGAAAGCAGCCATCAAACTTGGTTGGCTAAATGGTAGAAACAATGTATCATATTTCATCAAAATAACTTTATTTTTTGAAATTATATAAACATTTATCAAAATTTTGGATGCAGCAAGTGTGTTATGGAAGTTAATTTCCATAAAAATGTTTTTAATAGCAAATGCGTGTAGGCATCAATCTGATTACCGCTATAGCCTATGTAGTAAAAACAATGTACTATATTTTATCAAAATTACTTATGGTTTGAAAATATACTAAAATTTTCCGAAAATAAACTTAAATGTTGGTTTTCTAACCAACAAAGCTTGCGTTAATAGCAAACTGAGTTAATGAAATTTGAAGGATTTAATGCAAATTTGGTAAATTTGCAGATTAGCTCCCGAAAGCTTTGCCAAAAATTGTTTTCAGAAACATTACTAGCACCCCACCTGGATGCACAAACCACATGAAAAATTTCTTGTTCACACCTCCCAAGGAAGTTACGGGACTGGGACTGAATAAGGGTGCTGGGCGGGGTATGTAGTAAAAAGGAAATATGAGCAAAAATGCGAAGAAAACTGCTTGAAAGCTGTCTATTTGAAGCCTACCCCGCAGAGCACTCCTATTTGACCCAGGTCACGTAACTTCCTTGGGGGGTATGAACAAGAAGTTTTTCTTGTGGCTTATGAAACGAGGGTGGTTGTATGCACACGAGTGATGGGGGGGGGGAATGCCTACAACAAAGCAGACCCCCCTGTTTCGACTTGTGACAGGGGTTGGTGGGTGGTTGCTTCGTCGTGTGGACTATCCTTCCCCCTCGCGTGCGTACAACCACCCTCCCTGCATAAACCACAAGAAAATTTTCTTGTTTCTACTCGCCAAGGAAGTTACGGCACCTGGGGGGGATAGGGGTGCTGTGCAGGGTAGGCAGGGTTTAATGGGGATATGGCTTCAAGATGTGAAAAATACAGCTTTCAAGACCGTTTTATCCGAATTTTCTGCTCATATATCCTTTTTACTACCTACCCCGCCCAGCACTCCTACTCACTCCTGGTCCCGTAACTTCCTTGGGGGGTGTGAACAAGAAATTTTTCTTGAAGTTTGTGGATCCAGCGGGGCCCTAGGCAGGTTTCTGAAAACAGTTTTTTGAAAAGCGTTCGGGAGTTAAACTGCAAATTTACCGAAAATTCGCTACCAAAACGCACTTACAGCGTCCAGATTTTTTTCTTACAAACGCATCATATTTCGATGCAAAAATACATTAACGAATTTGTTCTACGAAAATTAGCTAAAAAAAATTATACAGCCCTACTCACTCCTGGTCCCGTAACTTCCTTGGGGAGTGTGAACAAAAATTTTTTCTTCGGGTTTGTGGATCCAGGGGGGGCCTATGCAGGTTTCTGAAAATAGTTTTTTGAAAAGCGTTCGAGAGCTAAACTGCAAATTTACCGAAAATTCGTTACCAAAACGCATTTACTGCTCCCAGATTTTTTTCTTACAAACGCATCATATTTCGATAAAAATTGAAAAAATACATTAACGAATTTGTTTTACGAAAATTAGCTTAAAAAAATTATAGACCGTTAAACCATAAACCTACAGCGAAAGAATCAACTTAACTAAACCGACAGCCAAACCATCAGAGAAAAGGTCTATTTGAAATGAATTGTCTGTAAATATTTTAGCAAAATGAAGGGCAATGACGGTTGAATCTGAAACTTGAGGGTTTGCGGACCACTCTTCTTCCAACATTTTATTTTCACAATCCGTATTTGTTACACGTTCTTTGCCTAAACATTGCCCATTTTGACGTTTAAAATTGTGAGTTTGACGTTTTGAGGAAAACTCCAAAATTTGTTTCTTTAACTGCCCATAACTTCTTTTGTTTTAAAGCTTGAGACCTAAGTTTTGGGACAGAGTTCACTCTTTATAATACAACATGCGTATCGAATTTGATTGCCCTCGCTTTATTATTTCCGGAGATATGAATTTTTTTTAGAAGAAATACACCAAATTTTTCAGGAAAACCTGGTCCGATTTACCTGGCTAACGAACTTATCCAAACCACTTGCAAAATGAAGGTACTCACCAAATTTGATCAAGATTTGTACATTATTTTTCGGATATATACAGTGTGGAACAGCCAAATGGAATAAATTCGATAACGGATAAATGAGGGCGTGTTGGGAAAAACGCTTGGACACGTCGATTTGTATTTTTAACTGCGCATCTTTTTCAAGAAAAAAAAATTATATAGGGTGCGTCATGTGACAGTGGCCAATACCAACTTTCTTATTGTAAATACAAGCCACTGTATATTATTAATTTTTTGGATTCTTCAGAAAATTCTAGACATAATTCATGTACAATGTTCTATACCTATCTTCAACTGTTTCGGAAATATTAAGTATTTTCAGATTTATTACAAAAATTAACATTAAAAATAGAAAATTATTTTATTTCACAAATTCGCTACATTGCATTCAATACTTATTTCCCATTCAGCTCTTGATAATGAGAAAGTAAACAAAAACCATTCCTGCGTTTCTTTTTACTGATATGAAATGAAACAAAAACAAAAACAGTTTTCTTTCTGTTCGTATAAAACTCGTAGCCTTAGCAACTTGTTGTCTGCCTGCATGACAGTAGTGATTAGTGTCAGTGCTATTGTCGTTTGAATTTCGTTAACTGTACGTAATAATATCAGAAAAATGGTTCATTTAACAGAAATGCACAAAATAACCATTCTACAAATGATTGGTTATGGAGATAACACACGGACACAGATGGAAGTGTCTCGCTTATTTCACGAAAAATTTCCAAATTTGCCGCCTGTATCCCAAGGAACAATTAGCAAAATAGAAAAGCAGTTTCGCGAGCTTGGTCATGTGAGACAGATAAAAAAAGTAGCTGCCAATGCAGTAAGTGATGATACGAAATTGGATATTACGCTTGAGTTTCAAGAAAACCCACATACTTCTGGTCGACAAGCAGCCCAACTATTCAACGTTAGCCACACAGCAATTTTTCGAACATTAAAGGAAAGTAAAATGCATCCCTATAAAATGATACCAACTCAGGAGCTCATGGAGGACGATTTCGATAGGAGAACGTATTTTTGTGAACAAATGATGGCAATGTTAGATAACAATGTGATCCAATTAGAAGATGTTTTGTTTTCTGATGAGAGCACATTTACACTTCACGGTCATGTTAATCGTCAAAATTGCCGCTATTGGTCTAATGAGAATCCTCATTGGATGAGAGAGGAACATACGCAATATCCTGAAAAAGTTAATGTTTGGGCAGGAATTGTTGGAAATCATATCGTAGGTCCCTTTTTCATTGATGGCAACTTGAATGGGGATAAATATTTAGAACTGCTCCAAAATAATGTCGTGCCAACTTTGACAAGCTTATATCCAGATCCAGCAAACCCACAAGTTCCTGCCAATAAAATATGGTTTCAGCAAGATGGAGCACCGCCCCATTACCAAATCAATGTCCGGCAGTACCTGAACCAAATTTTTCCAAATCGGTGGATAGGGAGGCGCGGATCGATAGAATGGCCAGCACGATCTCCTGATCTGTCGCTATTAGACTACTTTTTGTGGGGATATGTCAAAAGTATTGTATACAAAACTAAGCCCCTCAACTTAGATGACTTAAAAAGACGAATCACGCTTGCGATTAGATCAGTCACGCCTGAGATGTTGAGTAATGTTAGAAGACATTTCTATACCAGATTAGCATGTTGCCAAGATGTTCGTGGCGAGCAGTTTGAACATTTACTACATTGACATTAATTTTTTTTTTGTTTTTTTAAATTATTAAGAAATAATCAGTATTTCTTATTAGAATTTGTGAAGTAAAATAATTTTCTATTTTTAATGTTAATTTTTGTAATAAATCTGAAAATACTTAATATTTCCGAAACAGTTGAAGATAGGTATAGGACATTGTACATGAATTATGTCTAGAATTTTCTGAAGAATCCAAAAAATTAATAATATACAGGGGCTTGTATTTAAAATAAGAAAGTTGGTATTGGCCACTGTCACATGACGCACCCTATATAATTTTTTTTTCTTGAAAAAGATGCGCAGTTAAAAATACAAATCGACGTGTCCAAGCGTTTTTCCCAACACGTCCTCATTTATCCGTTATCGAATTTATTCCATTTGGCTGTTCCACACTGTATATATATATATATATATATATATATATATATATATATATATATATATATATATATATATATATATATATATATATATCCTCATTAGTGAATTAAAAAAAAATTCGCTAAAAACAGATATTTGACCTTCAAAAGGTTTTGATGAAAATTCACTACCAGACTGTTTAAATATTATGAACAATTCACAACTGTTTGTTCACCTACACAAATGCGTTTAATTGCGCAGAGTATCTAGTGCGCAAATTTAAAAAAAAATTAAAGAGACAGTAAAGTATATTTTTCTAAGTGCCAGCCTGTATATTTTATGGCTGAGTACCATCTCAAAATCTCTTTTGAATACCCTTTAAAAATTATTCTGTCTATGCAAGAAAAACGCCTAGGATATAAAACATAAAAGTTCGAGACCATAATATTTCGCATAAAAGCTATTTAGCACTAAAACTAGTATTGTAAGACAAAATGGTTTATCGCCTAGTATAAAATTTTTGTGTAAAACTTTTAGCGGAAATAATAACGACTTTTCAGTTTATGTAAGTGAATTGTTTCATAGGGGAGGTTTCAAATAATGTTTCGTATTACCGGCCATAAAACTTTATGGAATATCCATAAAAGGTCTGAATACACCAGTCTCTCTAGAACACACTATATTATTTTATAACTTACATCAGTAGAAAGAAACAATAAGTTATATGCCAGTCATTAAAATTAAGTGAAGATTGGAACCCGTGATGAGCACTGATAAATCCGAACGGCTCTGATCATACGTACGCACAAAAAATGTCCAGTCTAAATTTGTTAGTAAATCGGTTATTTCATTTTCTTTTAAACAAAAGTAGATATAACAAAGAATTAAATCATATTAGGAACGTGGCCGAATCTAACGAATACACTGCTTGCCTAGTGGAAAAATTAATCAACAAACATAAAACAAAGAAAATGTTGACGGAATCAATGACGTTTAGAAGAGATAAATCGAAACAAACTTTGCCTACTTACTATTTGAACCTCGAATCTCGAGGGGTCTAGATAGCATTATTTTAAAAGTCAACTTGCAGCTAACATTTTCGACAAAAAATACCTCAAAACTTGCTAGGTAACCCAAAAGCCAAGGATAGCACGGACAAACTGTCCGGAATTTATGGAATACTGTAAAGATTGTAATCTTAAGTACGTCGGGCAAACAAAAATATCGATTGGAATTAGATTAAAAGAACACTTAGCCCAATTACGTTACGGTACTATAGATATATCTTCCATCGGCCGGAATAATTGGGATAATAATCATCACATTAATAAAGATAATCTGAAATTAATAAAAAATGTTAGACAACCAGGACAGCTAAACGCGTTCGAAAGTTAATATATTGCGAAATATAGTTACAACAAAAAATGTATGAACGTTTCACCACCGCCAATTACGAGTCATCTGATCGATTGTTTTGCTAAATAGATTCCCACGTTTCAACACGTCCTAAAGATAACATAAGAATACAGATATTTCCGTCAAAGGAAACCATGTTAATTTAGTTGCCGCTGAACCTTCTCAAAATTATTAGAGATGGACACCTTTTAGATCAGTTAGTAGGGACAGTGCAAAGACCTCGTCCGGCGATAAAAATACAATACAATGCAGAATTTGCCTGCGATTACTTTCCCATCTCAGTTCGGTCTCTTTACCTAAGATCCGGTATATAAGGTGATGTTAGTTTTTAAAGTAGTTAGAATCTTTCATCCCCTGATAACGCTAACTTTGTTTTAGTGAAACGATCGTCTGGTCTTTTTTAAAATATGTTGTGGTGATTTGGGTCTCTAAGTGTACTTAGTCATTGAAATATTAACATAAAATTATATGAACATTGTAAGATGTACGAGACCGTCGCCATCTCGATACGGAACTAGGTAGTATGTTGTCACGACAGCTCTAGTTAACACAAAATGTTATAAATGGAGACTGTGGACTACCAAATACTAACAGTTTTGTAAAATGTCAGCCCTGACCCATTTCTTCACTAATATAGGGACAATGTATGTAGGGCTAGGTGTATTTGCACCATAATTAGAACCGCAGACCGGTTTCGCTATAATTAGAGCTCGTCAGTACGGTATACTAATTACAACGATAATAAACTTATAAAGTAATACGACTATGGTAGCCTATCACAATGTCCTAGGAGGTTAGCTACCATAGATGTACTACTTTATAGGTGTGTTCTCGCTGTAATTGATAGACCGTACTGACGAGCTCTAATTAGAAAGATTATGGTCAGAATGCATCTACAGTTACATATAATTATACACCATACATAAAACTAATCAAGTTTTTGAATTAAATACACGCGTTATTAATCATCTTTGCCAATATATCACGTTTTCACAGGAAGCATTCTGAGAACCTTCTGTAGTCAAAAACTTGTACTAAGTGAAGATTGCAACCTGTGATGAGCACTGATAAGCACACTTGGAGAACCCAAATCACCACACTAAGTATTTTCCTAGAGTGCGATTTCGTTACGTGGATGATATTTTCAGTGTTTAACACAAACATTTGCAGAATAGAATATTTTATTGCCAAATTAAACAATAAATTAGATTCTATAAAATTTACCCACGAATTAGAAATTAATAATAAATTAATCGTTCTAGATGTACTAGTTCTCTAAGCTACATTCCGAATGACTCACGTCATACGTACCCGCAAAAAATGATGAGTCTGAATTTTTTCGTCAAACAGGTTAATTAATTTGCCTTTATGTAAAAGTAGATATACTAAAGAATTAAAGTAGATTAAGAACGGTGCCGTATATAACGTATTCACTGCTTGCCTAGTGAAGAAATTAGTTGACAAACAAGAACCTCGGTGATTCACGAGTAAGAACGTGTGCCTCTGAACCGAAGGGTACTGGGTTCGATCCCAAGGTACTCCTTTCACTTTTTCAGTACAAACTGTAAAATTAACATCAACCGAGATTCTGGCATTGTATTTGAGCAAGTTGAATGTCTGCACGTTCCGCCTTTCGGGGGGGGGGGGGGGGGGGGAGGCGTATAGCCGTCGGTCCCGTATCCATGCAATGTTGTGCACGTTAACGATCCCTTACCCTTACAGAAAGGCCGGGGTTCGGCAAAATTTCCAGGATAGTGAGGTGAAACTGCTCCCTGGCGTCGGTTATTGGCCATAGTCGCGGAAATAGGCCGACGTCAAAAGAAACAAAAACACACACTCACACACAGTTGACAAACAGAAAGCAAAGTAAATGTTAGCGGAATCAACGACTTTTAGAAGAGAGAAAGCAGAAAAAACTGTGTTTGCTTACCATTTGAACCTGGAATCACGAGGGGTCTAGATAGCTTTTATAAAAAAGCCAATTTGCAACTAACATTTTCGACAAAAAATACTTTTAAAAACTTGCTAGGTAACCCAAAAGACAAGGAAAGTACCTCCAAAATATCGGTAATTTATGAAAGACCTGTAATCTTAAATACGCTGGACAAACAAAAATATCTATTGGAATTAGATTCAAAGAACGTTTAACACAATTAAGATACGGTAATATGGATAGATCTTTCGTAGCTGGACATATTTTGGATAATAATCACCACGTTAATGGGGAGAATCTAAAATTAATAAAAAAAATTAAAACCACCAGGACAGCTAAACGCCTTTTGAAAGTATATATATATATATATATATATATATATATATATATATATATATATATATATATATATATATATATATATATATATAGTTAGTTATAGTAATAATGGAAAATGTATGAATCTCGCTCCGCCGCCTATGAATAGTCTCCTGATAGATTGCTTTGTGTATAGAGGCTGATTCCCATAAGGTCCGATACAGAGCAGAGGAATGTAGGGGAACCCAATATATTGTGATTTAACGCAACTTGCTCCTATACTAAGTTGCACCCCTGAGAAGTTATAGGCCTTCAAAAGTATCGTTTCTAATTTCGAAAAAAAATCACTATCTCAGTTATGTTTCCACTTAGAAGAAGTAAATTTGGCGCACGTTTTGAGTGTAACAAAGGCAATAATCGACAGTAATAAGAATTCAATTGAAGCATTTTAAAGAGTTTATAAGGGATGATTCACCCTTAAAATATGACAGAATTTAGAATTTAGTTTTAAAACTTTTATTTTTTCTATTAATTTTCAAAAAACTTTGTCGTTTGCAAAAAAATTCCGAATAACGGAATACACGTATTAGAGCTGTGTTATTTAAAATCATCGTAAATTCAAACGTTGGCTATGAAATTCAACGTCAGACTTGACAATCAGGAAAATAAGTAATTTTATTTTAGTAATATTTGCTGAGTGTTGTGAAAATGGCCGGGAAGAACAAATTGACATACTATTAGCGTTAGGTTTCTGTAAAAGAAAGTATTGAAGAAAGCGGAGAACATTTCCTAATCGTGTATTCTCGGAAATATTTCAAGTTTGTTTTCAGAAAATTTTTGTTCATTTTCAAGCAAAACGCTTTTTTGGATAAAACATGGTACATTGTTTCTATTATATAGGTAATACCGGTAACCAAATTGAGGCCTACTTGCATTAATAACATATTTTTTTTTATTATTATTTTTTTTCAACAACACACCACGAGGGCTTACAGCCTAAATACTATCGTACCGTGGGTGTCGACAAGGGCGAAAGAGGCAACTTGTTAATTCTGGACTTGAAGGTTTGGAGGTTCGGAGGAGAAGGAAAAACATGTGCCGGCAAGGAATTCCACAAATTTGAAGTCCTCGGGACAAAAGAGCGGGCAAAACAAGATGTTCTATGTCTAGTGACCTGGATAGTAAAATGGTGCATTCGCTCTGTTCCCCTGGTAGATCTGTTGGGAGTACCAGGTGGAGGAACTATAGAAGAAAGCTCCTCTGAGCACTGCCCGTGTAGATATCTATAAAAGAGAGAGAGAGGTCACCAACGGCACGTCGGTGGGCAAGGGATGGCAGTCTTTAGGTGAGGGTAGGGTCACCGATGAGACCTATAGCTCTCTTCTGAATAGAGTCCAGGATAGCGAGTGTAGAAGCGGCATCAGCACCCCAGATGTGGGAGCAGTATTCGAGGTTTGGTTTGATTTGTGAAGTATATAAGGTAAGCTGGTGAAAAGTATTTGCGAGCCCGGAAGAGGAAACCTAATTTCTTAGCAGCCGCTTCTGCAATTGATGTGTTGATGCCAATTCAAATTCCGATCCACAGAAATGCCAACAAGTGAAAAGGACTCATTACTTTGAATAACTTGGTTGTTCATTGTGATGGGTCTAGGGCTTGTGTATCTCTTATGAGAAAGAAAGCAAGACTGTGATTTGGTGGTGTTGAATTGTACAATATTTCTACTTCCCCAGTCTAATATTTTTTGGAGATCCACGGAGATAGAACCCTCCATGAGTCTGCGATCCTCATATAATTGGGCTAAAGAGACAGGCTAAGAATATTGTATATTTGAGTGGGTGATGTCGTCCGCGTAACTGTGAACTGGGTTGGATGTGCTCGAGAGGATGTCATTTATGTAGAGAAGAAACAAAGTAGTGGCTAAAGCTGAACCTTGAGAAACTCCTGCATTAATTGGATACAGTTTAGAGGAATGGCCATCCGCGACAACAGAAATGCCCCGGTTGGAGATGAAATTTGCTGTCCAGGTACAGAGTTTTGGTGGTAGGCCATAGGCCGGAAGTTTACTAAGCATCGCTGCATACCAGACCTGGTCAAATGCTTTGAATATGTCTAAAGCGACAATCTGGGATTCACCGTGTAGTTCCATAGACTTGTTCTAAGAATGGGTGAAGGAAAGGAGGTCGGCAGTTGATCTTCGCTGACGGAATCCATACTGCCTGTCGTGGATTAGACTGTGTTTTTCAAGAAATTTTAGTAATTCGGTGTTTATATGCTTTTCCATCACTTTAGACACGACTGAAAGGAGAGAAATAGGCCTGTAGTTCGTAGGAAACATATTTGCTATTGAAAACATTTTTATGAAAATTCACTTTCACATCGGATTTGCTGCGTCCAGACTTTTGTATCGTACTTTAGCTTTTGTGCTGCTCTGAGCAGCTTCACTTTCCTGGATATTTTTAGATTATTCCATTTTCATTGCACAATAGACTCCTGGTACGATTGCCATGTTTTGATTTAATTATCGTCTTGTTGAAATTGTTTCTTCAAACCTTGCAGCTTCCACTTTCTACATACATCCATTTATACAAACATATCCAGCTTGTTAATTAACAGAGACGAATAGCTGTTGATTCTTTATTTGTTTATATGGCAAAACAATAATGAAAATAAACAAAAGTATATTTTCAAGGGAATCACTAACGAGCAATTACGCAAGCGAATTGCCCTGGGACGAACAGATTTTTTCGTATTTTTACATCAAACATTTTTGTTTACGTCCCCCCGAGGCATGGAGGCTTTTAATTTTGCCGGCAACCAGATCCTTCGAGAGATATCAAGCTGATAGTGCCCGTGTTTTGTTTTCTTTAACAACAATACCTGACAAATTAAATTCTCCCTATCTATTCGTAAAACGTGCGGTGCTAATCAGTATTTTTCAAAGCTAAAATCTGGGTTGTTAATTGGGTTTTACAATTACATAGATGCTTTCACACTGGCTCTGTTTGCTACGCATAATTTCAGGAAAATCTTATTAAATTTGATATATATATATATATATATATATATATATATATATATATATATATATATATATATATATATAGGGTGGCGCATTGAAAATGAAACAGACCGATTTGCGTCCAGAGAATTTTTTTTAAGAAACGCTGAAACAGGTCAATCTTAATATTGAGGGGGACATGTTTTGACATAAAACTCAACTTTGTCACATCAACCCCTTAAGTGTGGTGATAATAACACTTATATTTTATATAGGGAACATGGGTCGAGTGTTACATCATTTGAAAGCTCTTTCTTTTCTGAATTCAGCACACTAATTTTTTTGGAAGTTTTATCAACTCGTTTAAAAATTATTCACAGTTGAAGATGCAAAAACGCATTTCACTCATTTCGATAAGAAATGTGCTGATAGTCAATGTTTTCTTCGTTTGTAAACAAAAAATTGACTATCAGAACATTTCTTTTCTGAATGAGAGAAATGCGGTTTATTATTTCAGTTTATCGGTTGGTTTGATACTTAATAATATAATAATAATAATAACAGTTTATTGGGCAATAATTACAATAAATCAGACTACAAATAATGTGCAGTTAATAAAACAATCAAGAATCCAATAAACAAATCCTCCCACAAAAGTATTTTTATACTTGTGCGTGGGTTGACAGTACATGAATATTACTAGACTGCAAACTAAACATTGCTACATCATATCACAATCTATACATACACATGCATACACTGAGGTACACCTCCATCCATACACACCCACATGCACGCACACACACACATCCACACAATCCCAAACACTCGCACACACACATCTGTGCATACCTACCCATACTTTACTGACCTCTTATATATCCTCACAGGCGCATGACCACATGTACACCTATCTGCGCTTACACACCTGCACCTCCTCATCGCATATACGCACACGCGCTCACACACACACACTCACACACACACGCGCGCGCACACCTCTTTTCACCCACTGAGAAATGCTGTCTGTGTACCGAGACACTACCCAAGCAAGTGAAACAGCAAACATTCTCCAACAAATGCAGTGGCAGGCCATTGACAAGTCACTGTTGGTCACTCTGTGTTGTACCAGTTTTTGAAGTCCACCATTTGATGTGCTCTCAATCTGGGCATTTCTCCAATCCAACTCGCCACTCCCTTAGCAAACAAAGCCCTTGACATATTTGTCCGCCTCAGGTGCCTGGGCACCTCGTTAAATATCCTGGGACCTAGATAAACAAAACTGCGCTGGCCTATTGTCTTTGCACATTTGGGTACATATGCGCCTTCATCTCTACTTCTCGTCGCGTATTCGTGGTTTATGGGAGGTAGCAAATAAGAACATTTTGAGCAAAACACCAGCAACCACTTCACAAAGAGTTGCCGACAATCAAAAATCCCAGACTCTTTAAAAAGAAGATCTGTAGGATAGGTTATTTCCCTGTTAAAGATTACCTTTATCAGCCACTTCTGAACTATCTCTAGCTGCGTGTAATAATTTTTCGTAACTCCACCCCAGGCTATTATTCCGTATGCTAACAGGGGCTGAACTAATGCATCATACATAACTAACAATTGTCGCCTGCTAACCAAATCTCTGAAAAATTTAAATGTTGGTATCAGCGATCTTAGTTTTTTCTTCAGCGTTTCTGTATGTCTGTTCCACCTCAAACCAGAGTCTATCTCTATTCCTAAGTATTTCACCGAATTTGTCGCTTTTATTTCTATAACCTGGTCTTGTGTTTCCACCACTATCCCATTATAATTTGGTCCGTATCTTTCAAAGTGCCTGAAAAACATAATACTGGTTTTCTCAAAATTTATTGTCAATTTCTTTTCATCACAATAATACATTATTTCCTTAAAATCTTCCTGTATTACATCCCTCAAACTAAGCCAAGTTTCCCCGGAATATACGAGTGCCGTGTCATCTGCGTAGCTAATGATTTTCCCCCTCGTTTCTATATCAAACAGATCACTCATGTATAAGTTGAAAAGAATGGGACCCAATACCGTTCCCTGCGGAACACCATACCTAACCTCCCTAGGTTGACTCAAGACCTCGCCTACAGCCACACTCTGCAGTCTTCCAGTTAGGTAGCTTTTTAACAAAGTATGAACTGGTCCCCTGAAACCCAATCTCCACATTGTATCCAGTAATTCATCGTGACAAACAGTATCAAATGCCTTGGTCAGATCCACAAACACACTCGCCACTGGAACTCCCAAATCCATTTTACCATATATGTGTCCAATCAAATCGGCAATGGCGTCCTGTGTTGACTTATTTTCTCTAAAACCATACTGCTTTTCCGAAAGTAGATGATATTTTTCTGCAAAGGCTGCGATTCTGATTTTCAATATTTTCTCAAATATTTTAGCAAAGTTTGACATAAGCGAGATTGGCCGATAATTACATAGTTTTGACCTGTCGCCGGCCTTATGCATGGGTTTAATTATACTTCTCTTTAATGCTGTTGGAAAGAAACCCTGCTCCATGCAAGCGTTTAGAAGGTAGGTTAATGGATGCACTATACTCTTTCCGATTTGTCGCAGCATGCGCGCCTGTATCCCATCTGACCCAGGTGCCTTACGTACCTTTAATTTTGAGATTATTTTCTCTACTTCGTCCTCTGAAGTCAGCTCTAGATACATTGTAGAGCTATTTTGTCTCCGCCGAAGAGATCTCCGATTTCTTATAGTGATATCGTTTGCTAACCTCTCACCCACAGATGTAAAATAGGCACAAAAAGCTTCCGAGACATCCGCATCTCCCGTTGCCAAATTACCATCTTCTGTTTCCATCTCTGTCACTTCAAATCTGGGTTCCCTTTTCCCCTTTATGTCATTTATGCACTTCCACATATGAATTGAGCCGCTGCTGCCGTCCTGTATTTTGCTACGGTAGTAGTCGTTCTTTGCTCTGTTTATGACTGAATTTAGTTTATTTCTAAATCTCTTATACGTTTCAGCCTTTGCCTGATTGCTGGGTTCAGCCACGCTATCCCTATGTAACCGATTTTTTGCATGTATCGAATTTATTATGCCATTCGTAATCCACGGATTTCTCTTCCGTTTTGAATGTGGGACCTTCACAACTCTAGTATTCTTTTTCCTGTAATATTCTATTTGCCCTATAAAGGAGGCAAAAGCAGCGTCTATGTTACTTTTCCCATATACTGATATCCAGGATTCCTGCTCCAAATCACTATTCAGTCCTAGGTAATCTGTGTATGTTCTGGAATCAATCGCAATTTTATGGTTTCCGGGCGACCCGTCCAGTAAATCGACCTTCACCAACACTTGAAAATGATCTGTAATATCGTACTGTAATATCAACGATGCTAGTGGGACATACCGGAGAGAAGAAGAAACAAAAATATGATCTATGCAGGTCTTACTATTCTCCTCTATTCTAGTATAGTCATTTATAGCAGATCTATATCCAAATTCACTCAATATGTTTAGATACTCATCAACACACTCATTATCCTGTTGAAGAATGTTCAAGTTTATATCACCCACTATGAATTCGAGGTCATTTTTACCCCTCTGGCTCGCCAGAAAGTTGTACAGATTGGCATTAAAAGTTCGAACACACGTTGATGGCGATCTGTACGCAGCCACAACTTGAATGTCTCTATCTCCATATTTTATCCTCAATTTCAAGATCTTCGTTACTCCCAAGTTAACAATCTGATGATCAGCCTGCAAATTATCCCTCACATACACCACCACACCATCATTCCTATTCAAGTCTCCACCATTGTAATAAACGTTATACGAAGGCATCTTGAACAGGGTCACATCATCAATCCTGAAGGTTTCTGTTAGAACCACCACATCAAAATCATACTCAAGTGCTGCCAACAAAACTTCCAATTCATCTTTATTCTTTGCAATACTTCTAATATTGACATGAATCACAGAGAACTCCTTCCCTCCGTTCAGTTGATTAAAATACTTCTTTGCATCATTTATGTGCTGCACCACTACTGTCTTAACATCTTCCACCCGAAAATCCCTGACGTAACTATCCATATCAATCAATGGTTTCAAATGATGAGTACCAGTTAAATTAGACTCCAAAATCCCAGCAAACAAAAACAAAATCAACCCTGCGAAAAGCCAGATACATCCATACTCTCACTCACACTCACCCTGGCACCTCTATGCACACCAATCAGGCTCACCGTGCGTATATAGATACACCCAACAAAAATGACCAAAACACACCACAACAAACAAAAAAAACAAACAATTATATAAAAATACCTGCGCAAACAAAAGCAGCAGGATAACTATAAAGATAAAGGTAAAAACGACGCTATAGTACAGTTTCAAAATAAAAATAAACATACAAATACATATATCGCCAATAACCGACGCAAGCCTATATAATATCTATCACTTAATAAAAGAGCTTAATGCTAAATTTCATTTCTACTATATACACCAAACACCAACTGTGTAAAACAACAGTCAACTGTTATGACAGTTTACAAAATGTCGGTCAGTATACAATAAGTCAGAAACTCAAACGAGCAATTTGTTGTATGAAAAAATCAATACACAGTTCAAAAAGCACAAAAAGTCTCCTACCTTTTAAGATTCTTGTCAACAGAGGAACCCTGAGATAGATTGATAGTACTACCGAAAATTAATTTCACAGTGGTGTATTCTGTAGAAGAAAGAGTTGAAATAATTACTCTCTTTCTCAAAAACGATGACTGTGCCAACCGTATCGCAAAATTGATTTAATCAACGACATACAGACATGTTAACAGAAAATACATTTTGGAGTTAATTGCAAAGTTACGACAAAGTGGTTCAGTAGCCAACAAAAAACGGGATCCTGAACGTGAATTTCCGGTTAGAAATGAGATTACTGAGATTGAAGTTTTAGGACAAATTGCTGAAGACCCAACTTTAGACACGAAAAAATTGGCTACTGTTTCAAAGATCAAAAGAAGAACTATTCAGCGAATATTGAAGCATCATAAATTTGACCCGTATAAAATTCATCTTGTACAACAACCGAATGAAGATGATTTTGATCGGCGACTGGAGTTTTGTGAAGTTATGACTGCACGAATAGCTGATAACGGGAACTTTCTGTACGTTTTTATTAAACTCTACAGTCAGTAGTCATAATTGTCGTTATTGGGCATATAATAATCCAAGAAATTTTCACGAAGTCCACACTCAAACTCCTCAGACATTGAATGTCTGGACTGGCATTTTTGGAGACCGTTTAATCGGACCAATTTTTCTTGATGAAAATTTAAGTGGCGAAACGTATTTGGAGTTACTAGAAGATATCGTTGACCCTCTACTAATTGACATTGTTGAAAATGATGATCGCTATTAAAAAAATCAATTAGTGTTTCAACAAGATGGAGCTCCTCCGCATTTTTCACAACGTGTTAGGGAGTTTTTGAGCAGAGAGTTTTCAGAGCAATGGATTGGGCGTAGAGGTGCTATTGAGTGGCCCCCTAGACCACCGGATTTAACTCCTTTAGACTTCTTTCTATGGGGCCGTTTAAAGAGTAGAATTTTCTCAACAGAACCGGAGTTTCTGGTAGAATTACGACAACACATTGTTGAAGAATGTCGTCTAATAACTCCAGAAATGCTCCAGAATGTCTGAGCTTGTTTTGAACAAAATTTTTAATTTTGTATGGAAGCTGGCGGTCAACAATTTGAACACTTACTTAACTGAATAAAAATTTTTGAACGTTTGGTTTTGTTTTTTAGTTTTTTCAACGAAAAATTGACTAACTAGTGCATTTCTTATCACAATGAATGAAACACGTTCTTGCAACTCCAACTGTGAATAATTGTTAAACGAGTTGATAAAACTTCCAAAAAAATTTGTGCGCTGAACTCAGAAAAGAAATATCTTTTAAATGATGTAACACTCAACCTGATACCTATTTAAAATATAAGGGTTGTTATCACCGCCCTTAAGGGGTTGATGTGACAAAGTTGAGTTTTATGTAAAAACATGTCCCCCTCAATATTAAAATTGACGTGTTTCAGCGTTTCCTAAAAAACAATTTCTCTGGACGCTAATTGGTCTGTTTCGTTTTCAATGCGCCACCCTGTATATATACGAGGTGTATTAAGTCTTTCTGAAATTTTAATTTCAAATGGATAAAATGGGATATATTGAAAATTTACGTTTCTTTTATGTTTTCGTTTAAGAAATAACAATGAATTTTCATATATGACGGTATTTACGTGAATTTCTTAAAACAAATAGGCTTTATTTTTCGTGAATTTTCGCCAAAAAAAAATTTAATTTAAATCTTTTTTTTCATTTTTAATAACGTTTCCTGAAAAAAATGGTCTAGCAAATTTTTTGGCGACCAACCCTTATGGTGAATTGTTTTAATATTTTCTAGTACATTTTTTGGGTGTTTTTGTGAAGCCTCCTTTTTCTAAGTTTTTAAGAAAAAAACGTTCGTAGCAAGTTTTTGAGCAAAATGTTTTTGTTAATTTTGTTACAAAGTTTTCGTTTGGTCAGCAAAGTTGAATACGCTGTTTTTATCATAAAAAAGCTTTTAATTTGTTGCTCGCTTTTGGTCTATTGATAAAGAGAACGCCCTGCAACTCCATTTTCTATTAATCTAGTAACCTTTTTTAACGTCAATATATTTACGCGACTATGGCAACTCAACAAGGTCAGAAAGCACTTTCAGCTCACTATCCTGGAATTTTTGCCGAAGCCCCCTACGAAGGGTAGAAGTGCAGACATTAAACTAGCCTCAACAACTAGCATCGGTTGCTGTCAATTTACAACCGTGTACTAAAAAAATCATTTCACGTGCCTACTGGGAATTGGAACCGCGTCCCTTGAAACCAGAGGCGCCCGTTTTTACGCCTGGAACTCAACTTAAAATTTGTTATGTGCTAAAATGACTTACTAGTTCGTTACTTACGAAACAGATGACATTTTTTTACATTTCCAGAAAGAAAATGTGTTGTATATTGAAAAGACCTTCCCAGATTTACTGAAAATAATCAGCTGCTTAAAAATGTGATCCATATGATCTTATAGATGACCGAACAATTTCAATTATTTCTGGTGGGTGGCGGGTAAATACCTTAAAATTTGACAATTTTCTTTTTTTGTTGTTGTCATAAAACCGTGAACTTTTTGATAAGATCGTATAGGGTTTTTCTGATAGGGCTTGAGCTAGTCTACCTTCGTATGACCGTCTGATTTGCAACTTTTTGGATACTCTGTATATATATATATATATATATATATATATATATATATATATATATATATATATATATATATATATATATATATATATATATATATATATATATATATATATATAGAAACATATAAAAATTGAAACCGACCGCGGATATGGGTTCTAGGGGGCCCAGTTGGCCGCTCAGTTGAAGACATTTTCGCAAAATGTAAAAGTCGGGATCTCGGTATTTGCTACGAAAATTCACTAAAAATTAAATGCTGTTCGTTGAACCTCGTAAGACGTACTAGAGTGTCGCCATCTCGGTGCAGAACCAGGTAGTATGTTGTCGCGACAGCTCCAAATACACAAAATGTTATAAAATAGAGACTGTGTACAACGAACTAACAATTTTGTAAATTGACAACCCTGGTCCGTTCCCTAATATAGGCACAATGTATATAAGGCTAGATGTATTCTCACCATTATTAGGACCGCAGACCGGTTTCGTTCTAATTAGAGCTCGTCAGTACGGTATACTAATTACATCGAGAATACACCTATAAAGTAATGCGGCTATGGTAGCCAGCCTCCAACAGCCTTGTAAGATGTAGGACAGTGTCGTCCTCTCGGTGCGGAGCCAGGTTGAGACGGTTCTAAACCTCTCTTTATGTGTATAACAGCTTGTTAACTTCAGGGGTGAAAAACATAGTTAATATATGGACATAATACTCACTTGTGAACTCTGTAGATTATAGTTTGCATGTTTTGGTAAATAAACAGTATGTTTATAATGTACACTTGTAAAACCTTGGAAAGGCGCCAATTACACTTTCACTTTTGTTGTAGTTGAAGGTTTAATACAAATAAACCACCCTCTTCATCTAATTTTACTTGTAAAAATTAACATAAATCCAAAACGGTAAACAAGTTTCTATTTGAGGTTGTGTTTAAATTTTTAATAGTAGCAATCGCCCTTAGGTATGTACTGTCTCCTTCTCTCTTATGAAAATCCATGTTTTTCTATCTCACTCTTCAGTGTATAGTGTCATTTTTTCACTTTCTCTCTTTCTCCGAGATATAATTTCTGAAACTAATAAAATTCATTTTTAAAGAAAATATTAACATCTCTCTTATTACTTCTTATCACATTCGAACAAGCTTTTAGTGAATTTTCTTTAAAAAAAATTCACTAATGAGGAGATCCCGACTTTTGAATTTTGAAAAAATTTCTTCAAATGAGCGCTAATTAGGCCCCCCAGAAAACATATCCGGGGTCAGTTTCAATTTTTATATGTTTATATATATATATATATATATATATATATATATATATATATATATATATATATATATATATATATATATATATATATATATATATATATATATGTATCACACCGATAACTCAAAAAATAATGGGCCGATTTTGATCAAATTTGGTGAAAAAATTTCTTTTGCAAATGGCTTGGATGAGTTCGTTAGTCAGGAAAATCTGCCTAGGTTTACCCCGAAAATTTTGTGTTTTCTTTCGAAAAAATTTATATCTCGGGAACTAACAAAGTAAGGGCAACCAAATTTGATTTACATCCTTATAGGTAAGTTATCTACCAAAATTTAGCTATATAGGTCAAAAGACAAAAAAGTTATAGGCATTTAAAAAGAAATAAATTGGGGTTTTCCTCAAAACGTCAAAGTGGCGATTTAAAATGTCAAAATTGGCAACATTTAGGCAAATAACTTAAATCTAGTACGGGCTATAGAAATAAATTGTCTCAAGAAGGATGTTTTACAAACCCTAAAGTCTTAGTTTCAACCTTCATTGTCCTTCATTTTACTAAACTATTTGCGGAAAATTCATTTCAAATAGACCCTTTCTCTGATGCTTGGCAGTAGCCTTAGCTATAGAGTTTATCATTTAATGGTATATAATTTTTGTCGAATTTTCGTAAAAAAATAATAAAGCTCAATATATCCGTTATTATATAAGATATGAAGAAAATTTGTATATATTAATTATAGGGTGTCTTGAGCTACATCTTAAAATAATATTTCTGCAATCACAGGATGGCCCATAAGTCGTTGGTGATACAAATTTCCTTTTTTTAATCAAACACGCCTTATGTTATTGCATTTTTGCATTTTCCATCGAAATATAATGCATATTTGTAAGAAACTAAATTCTGGACGCAGCAAGTGCGTTATGGTAGCGAATTTTGATCAAATGTTTCATATTTGAACAGCTCAATTTGCTATTAACCTATAAGGTTGACCAAGAAACGTGTTTTTTCGGGAACATTTTAAGTTTACTTTTGGAAATTTTTGTACATTTTCACACAATAAAGTTATTTTAATGGAACATGGCACATTGTTTTTACTATATAGGTTATACTGGTAACCAAATTTGATGCCTGCTTTCTTAAAAAAACACACATATTTGTTATTAAAAAGATTTTTTGTTGTTTGGTTAAAGATTAATATTTATATAAAATTATAATTTATTAAGATTCGAGTTGCTGAACAAAAGTTGTAACAGTAAAAGGTGTTTAAAAATTGCCTTCAGCTATATGCTGGATATTTAGCCTACAGCTTGCAAAAGTGATTCTAAAGAACAGTGTTTGTTCTGTTTTAAATTCCACATCAATTTTATTGAGAAATAAGTCAGTACGAATCACTATTTATATTTTTGTGAGAAAAGCGACCTCATCTATTTGGTAATCTTCTATTAATTAATTATTAAACTTTCTCCACATTCATTCTGTTGAGAGAGATATTTGTTCATTGTAGGGTTTCTTGTCTGGGTCTGAAATCTTCTGGAGTTTTCTGCTTGTTGTGTGTAATCGTACGAAGCTGTACCTTTCAAGTTCTTTTAAACTGATTTGCGCAGCTAGCCGTAACTGGGCCTATACTACCATATTAGCGGCTGCAGACCAGGACCCGTCAGATAAGTCCACGAAGTGGTTTCTTTTGTTATTCTGTTTAGTATATCCATAACTACAATCATAGCACATTCAATAGTAACTTTTATTTATAGAAAAATCTGATAATTAATGCACACATATAAACAGTTTTAGTTATACTTATCAAGCATATAGATGTTGCAATATATTTAACATACAGCCTTACCTTTGTAAACCTGGGCAGTCGACTGTGCAAGGAGATCTAGTGACATCTTTGTTATAGTTTATGTATAGTCGTTAAGTACATCTCTAACACTAATTCATTCTTTTTTTACCATCGTTAGGTGTTAGCTTAAAACATCAGTATTTATCGTTGTAACAATATCACTTTAACTGTTTGGAAAGGTTGTGATTACAGATATTAAATTTCACTAACTGTTTCTGTCTATGTCTTGATTTAACTAGAAGTTAATTAATTAAAGTAGGTTGTGGAAATCAGGTATAACGTTTTTAACCACAAAGCAGTTGGCTTTGAATAACATTTGTTGCTAGACGTTAACAAATGAGGGTGACACCTTTACCAACTGTTGACATTAAAAATTACAGAGTCCTTCGTGTAACGTGGAACTGAATTCTATTTTATCTTTTCTTCTCTTCCATGTAGCTTGTTAAATTTCCCTTTCCTTCTCATTCTGTCCTTCTCTTAAATTGTGACGGCCCAAAAGCCGGGCAAACCATTGTGTTAATATTATTAAGAAAAACCCGTCACAATGTAGTCTGTTGTCACTATAGCTCCAAATAACACAAAATGTTATAAAATAGAGATTGTATAGAATCAACTAACAATTTTGTAAATGGTCAGTCCTGGCCCTATATTAAGGAGTAAATGGGCCAAGGCTGCTCCAAATACCAAAAAACGTTATAAAATAGGGACTGTGTACAACCAACTAACAATTTTATAAATTGTCAGCCGTGGCCCTATTTTAGGGAAGAAATGGGTCGGCGCTGGCAATTTACAGAATTTTTATTTGATTGTATACAGTCTTTATTTTATAACATTTTGTGTTGTTTCTCGTGACAACATACTACCCGGTTCGGCACCGAGATGGCGAAACTGTCGTACATCTTACTTGGTTCTGGGAAGCTGTCTACTATAGCCGTATTACCTTATAGGTGTGTTCTCGCTATAATTAATATACCGTACTGATGAGCTCTAATTAGAGCGAAACTAGTCTGCGGTTCTAGTTATGGTGAAAATACATCTAGCCCTACATACTGTTTATTGGTAAGCGCATCACCACAACGGCTGGAACTATTTGGCTAACCTTGTTTCAGAAATGCTCTAATAGTCCGAAGATGGTTTTTGGGAAAAGAAACATTGGAAAAGTTGTCCGAAAAATTGGGATATTGGAGGAAAACTGAAATCGCGTTTTTCTCGGATATATTTCTCTACGTATCATTTGATATATTGATATTTGGACAGGGCAACGTCTATCGGCTCAGCTAGTATTCAATAATAATTATTTAGTACCAGCTGACAACAATAATAGTTGTTATCCCTACTTGATAAGTGCTTGTTTTCCTTTATGCATCCGGGTTCACCTTTTACTACAACATGTAAGCATTTGTGAAGCCAGAAAGTCTTTACATCTGCATTTAAGTATCTTATACTTTTAACTTGTAGGAACATTACAAATGGGCGAAATAGAGAGGCTAGTTATACAGGCAACCGTATTTACAGGTGATGCAGTCAGATCTAAACTACCAACACAAATAACATCCCGTGCATTATCAAGTTAATTAGAAGAAGTTCCCAGGTTTACGCTAATGCCATTGTACCATAATAAAAGAGGTCGAGAGAAATTTCTATTGTAGTTTAATATATTTCCCACGACAAGGCAAATTAACCACATCACGCTCGCTACAGCAAGGTGCAGTATTAGTAAGAAAATCTTTGAAAGCTATTTTACGCATGTTTCCATGTGAGTTATAGAACAGTAATAGGCTATTTTATTAGCCGTTTTTTTAACAATATTTCGCGTATAGAGAGGTAACAATTAGGGGTCTTAAAAGATTTCGGTAAATGAACGCGTTTAAACTCCTTAGACAAACAACTCCTTAACAAAACATCTGCAACTTGTATAGACAATATTTATTCAAATATAAACTTAAACAACTGCTCAGTAAGTGGTGGACGTGCTGCCACCTAGTTGCGGAAACAAGTAGTATGTTGTCACGGCAGATCCAAATAACACAAAGTGTTAAAAAATAGAGACTGGATACAGCTAACTAACAATTTAGAAAATTGTCAGCCCTGGCCCATTTCTACCCCAATATAGGGACAACTTACTAAACAACTGTCTATCGAAATCTGTGAATTTAGACTTGTCGGACCATCTTGCACAGAAATTCTTCATATACATAGTATCCCACGTAGAATTTCCATTAGCCGTTTCTGGAGTACGGCTCACAATTGAATTCTGAAAATTCACGCACGTGGGTTTCTCAAAATTTCCAGTTCACTGAAAAAATATTGACGTTAGTATGGAACTTCCGGTTATACCGGAAGTAGACGTCAACCTGCTTATTTCAAATAGAAGATGGTGTTTTTTGTTACGGATCTAGATTACGCGTCAAAGTTTATGGTAGGTTTCACTAGCATGTTATGTCATTTTTCTCAACCATTTTCAGGATATTTGATTTTCAAAGTTTTCTTAAAAAACATTGTCACATTTACACACCTGTATCTGTCTTATTTTTCAACCCGAAGAGTTGAAGTTTTAAAGTGCAAATTCTAAAATGTCACAAAATATTTGGAAGTTACTAAAGTTAATACATGTCAGTCAGGGGGTCCGAAATAGACCAGTCAATCGTCACAATTTTAAAACTTAACAACTCTTATTTTAAATAGAACACCCTATATTTTATAACGTGACTTCTGTACTTTTTATTGTTCTTTCGATTGGTATCGGCATTCTCTATACCTAAGTCCGACTGATTTGAAGATATTTAAACATTATTTGCGATAAGAAATAATTATTAGTCAGTTTGTCAGGTTGTCTAGAAGATGAAACTTTTAAACGTCATCTTCCGACATAAGTAAAATATGCGACGACTTTTAAATATAACTTTTATTTACGAGGAGTATAACCGAATTATTAACAGAAGATGTCGTGTGGTTGCAAAGAGATTTCCACATAAACACAGATCAACTCGTTACATGATCAGAATACTACTAAAAAATTTCTAAGAATGGAGTGTTGCGTCAAAAATTTCATAAGAGTAAAGCATTATTAGGGAACAAAGAGATTTGTGTGTTATCACTTCACAATAAATGTTCGAAATTTGCACCGCTCACTTCGAGGCATTTGATGGCTCTTTTAATGATGGTACCCGTGGCTCGAGAAAGGAAATCTTGGTCCACTTCGTTGAAGGCCTCTAATACGCTAGCTATCATATCTTGGTTTGTAGTATGTGGTTCCTGGTAAACTTTGTTCTTAATGTACGCACAGATACTAACATCAAGTGGAGTCAAGTCTGGTGAGCGGGCCGGCCAACGATGAGGACCACCGTTTGTCTTCAAATATTTCCTGGAGTAGGTCGCTTACTATCTGTGAGTTGTGTGGTGGAGCCTCATCTTGTTGATAGCAAACTCCTGCAGCTTCGTGTTCATGCAAGGAGTTCAGCGCTGGTATTATTACTTGCTGCAGAAGGCGACAATATCCAGGACCTGTGAATACTGCACGCTTAGAATTCATTCTTACCTTTTTCTTTAATCTTACCATTATTACTGACATGAATACAAGGGTCATATTTTCAAATTTAGTTTCGGCGAGTCTAATAAATATTTTAATAACATAATGTACTAACAAGCAAATAAAATTCAGTATTGCTTAATATTATTTGTATCAATCTGTTAAATTCTCATGATAAATGTTAAGGGCAAAAATTCTATTGTATTTTACTGCGCAAAATACATTGAAACACCAACAGTCCTGGAAATTTCGTTCTCTAGTAATGTGAGGATTTTCATCCGATCAATAGTGACTGTTGTGACGGTTTAAAATGTCCCTCTTTAAAAGTTTTGACTCATCGAGGCATATGATTTTTATTGAGAAATGTTCAGTTTCTTAGGGTTTCAAAAGATACCTTTCGCAGAACTCTACACGCCGGGAAAAATCTCTAGGTTCTAAAGGTCCATTTGTTAATTTTTAGAATTCTGTGAATAGTTCCTCTTGAAAGATGCAAATTTCTACTGCAGTGTCTGACTGACGCATGCGGATAAGCAGTAAAAAAATGACAAAACATTTATTTGTGTCTCTTCATTGTCCAATAGCGGTTTATTTTTATTACCTTCTGAACGAAACGTTCCATTCTCAGAACAATTTTTTAATAGGCTTCTGATCATGTAAAGGATTGGTCCATGTCTATCTGGAAATCTCTCTGCAAACACACAAGGTGTTCTGCTAACAATTCGATTACACTCCCCGTAAATAATAATTAAATTCAAAAAGTCATATTTTGAGTAATTGATGTGTGCAATTATTGTGGAAAATACGCTCTTTCAAAAGTGTGTTACGGTAGTTAAAATAATGGCGTACTTTTGGCGGAATTAATGGCGTATACCTTTTAGTTCGATAGTTTATTCGCCATTCAGTAATTAAAACAAAATGGTACTGTAGCTCAAAAGTCGTCCGTAGCAGAGGATAACAAACAAGGGGATAAGTTTTATCCGAATTTTTAGAACCCATAATATCGAAACCATAATCACAGCAGAGCAAAAACTGTCAAATCTGACAAAAACTCCCAAGGATACGATTCCAAACGAATCCCACGGACTTTACCGAATTCCTTGTTCCGACTGTTCCCGAACTTATGTAGGGAAAACAAATCGACGCATCCACCCTCGTAGTTAGAAAACCCGACCACACATCGTCGCTGGCCATGCATTATATTCATACAGGACCCAAAATATACTTCGACAATAGTCCTGGTTAACAACCTCAAAACCAGAATTATCCGCGAAGCGATCGAGATCGAAAAACGTCCTGTTTGTTTAAAAAAGAGAGATGATGGTCTTCGTCTTCCGATTACTTGGAAACCTATTATATCTTCATTGAAAACACACAAAAAGACAATAAATTCAATAAAAAATTTTATTTCCCCATTACCTGACTCAACGAATACTTGCAATCTTCTGAATTTTAAGTACCGTGCCGAAAGCCACTGAGTCAACAAATACCTGCAATCCTTTTAATCCTTTAAGTACAGGGACCAAAACCCCTGACTTAATTGACCGTGACTCGAGTAATTTCACTGATAACGAAGCAGGTAGACGAAACGCTACATACAATACAAGACTTGCAACGAACTGGCAGATCTCTATTAGTCCTACGGTTGAACACTTAGAGATCTTAGAGACGATCTCAGAAGAGATTTGGGTAGTAGGCAGATTGAGGCCTCGTAATCGAGCTACAACAACCCAACACACCTTTATCCACCGCTTTAAGGAGTAGGCAGATTGGGGCCTTACATATTTCCTTTACCTCTTGAAAATGGCTCCAAAACAGGAGCCTAAACGTCGGGTGTTTATTCATAAATTCTGGACGCGGTTCAACAAATACCAAGTACGTCTCATATATATATATATATATATATATATATATATATATATATATATATATATATATATATATATATATATATATATATCCTGGGAGGTGTAAAAACATCGTGACCTCTACGATAGTCGCACTCTCAGTTTAGTTAATTTGTTGTCACCAGAGCTCTAACAAACAAAATGTTATGAATAGAGACTGTACTATCAATCAACGATTTCGACGCATTGAGAAGGCGGCTTTCTCGCACAGCTCACAATCATTTCTGAAGACAAACGTTTCCAAAGTGTCTCTATTCATTAGAAGTGGCTACATTTTTCCAGATTACGACTTACCGTTAGCCTATTTATTCTTCGATCGATTTTATAAAAGCAAAATCTTAACCTTTGCTGATACAGTAAAACAAGTAAGGAGAGTTAAAGAGACAAACAAAGATATATTAAGAGAGGGATAACAGACAGTTACTTGGATTCTAAAGCCTAATGCCTGGTGTAATTATTATTATAGTTTGGCAAACGCTGGGCTTGGTCCTGATGTGACTGTAAAACTGTCTGATTTAAGGATAATAGCCGGAGAATACTGCCAAAACGACTTTTTCTCGCACGGCTGTATAACAACTTCTCATCGGGCAGTGTAGACTAGAGACCAATTTTCACAGTTTGGATTATCACCAGATTACGGTCTTCATATGGACCTTGAGAAATTAAATCTCGTTAAATTTGATTAAATTGCGAGGCGCAAAGAGCCTAGATGGCCTCGAATAATTATATTCCAATGCTAAATGTTATAAGCAACTGCTCAAAGGCTTACAAAACTGTTTACTTAAAAGAACTAACGCTGCAAATCAACGTTCTTGCATTATCGCTATTTTAAATAACCACTATTTTGAGAAAATAAATGACTTTAATGTTAATTTGTATGTCATATCTGCTTCAATGATTTGGTATTATCAGAGAACTACTCTTACACAACAGATCCTCGGCGGTTCAGGGGTAAGAACGTGCGTCTCTGAACCGAAGGGTACTGAGTTCGATTTGCAGGGTTCCCTTTCCGTTTTTCAGTACATATTATAAAATTAACATCAACGGAGGTTGCGGCATTGTATTTGAGCAAGTTGTATGTCTGCACGTTCCGACCTTCCGAGGGGACGTAAAGCCGTCGGTCTCGTGTCCATGCGATGTTAGATACGTTAAAAAGCCATACGCTCCTTACGGTAAGGCAGGGGGGCGGCAAAATTTTTAGGAAAGTGGAGTGAAACTGCTAGCTGACGTCGTTGATTGGTCATAATAGCGGAAATAGGTAGATGTTAAAGTAAAAAAATTAAAATTCCCACAAGAGTTAAGTATGGTATTTATTGTAAAACGATTTGTAGTTGTTAGATCGCTGAGTTTATTTATTATTTGATAATGTTGACTTTGTTAGCGAAACGATCGTCAGGTCGCAGCGAGAACCTTAACTTAGACTTTGACTACCGAATGTAGTCAGTGGCTATCACTGGGAGTGCTTGCAAGTCATTTGCACAAGATATTCACTATTAAGCAATTAAAATTGAAAGGGTTGTAATTCCCGAATATTCTAACCGATCTTAAAAACGCTTAAATATATTAAGTAATCATGAAAGCCTCGGTGGTCCAGTGGTAAAAACGTATGCCTCAGAGAGGCGGTAATTGATGTGGACAAGAAACAAAGTAGGGGCAAAATCTCAACCTTGAGGGACTCCTGCATTAATTGGATACAGTTTAGAGGAATGGTTATCCACGACAACAGAAATGATCTGGTTGGAGAGGAAATTTTCTGTCCAGGTACAGAGTTTTGGTGGTAGGCCAAAGACCGGAAGTTTATTAATAAGCGCTGGGTGTCAGACCTGGTCGAATGCTTTGGGTATGTCTAGAACGACAATCTGGAATTCACCGTGTAGTTCCATAGACTTGTTACAAGAAGGGGTGACAAAGGAAAGGAGGTCGGCAGTTGATCTGCGCTGACCGAATCCATATTGCCTGTCGTGGATTAGACTGTCTTTTTCAAGAAATTTCAGTAATTATGTGTTTATATACTTTTCCATCACTTTAGAGACGAATAAAAGAAGAGTAGTTGCTAGGAAGCGCTTTTGTTCCTTTCTTGGGGACGGGTTCTACTTAAGCACATTTCCAGTTACTAGGGAATATGCCTCTATTGTAAGATGCCTGAAACAGACGAGTCAGGACAGGAGAAAGTTCTGGTGCGCATTTTTTGACAATTGCTGGGATCTCGTCAAGGCCAGAGGCTTTCCTGGCATTAAGAGAAGAGAGCATCTTTCGTACCTTTTTAGTTTTGAAAATGATATCCGTCATTGTATGCACTTCATTGAGGACTGTTGGTGGTTGAATATCTGCAGGTCGGTTAAGAGTAGAATTGTCGGCGAACAACGAGGCAAAGAGTTCAGCCTTGCCCAGGGCGGTAGAAACAATTTCATTCCCTGAAACAAGAGGTAGGAACGTGCTCTTGCAGAAATTATTGCCAATGGATTTAGCAAGAGTCTAGAAGGGTTTGCTGCCGTTGGAGCTTGAGACGACTTTGTTTTTGATGTTATTAAACGTGTTTTTTTTGCCTCAGGAGGAATGCGAACATAGCGGTTTCTTGTGTCGTTAATGCTTGACGGTTCTCTTGACTGGGATTGTGTAGAAGCGTTTTGTGAGCTTCGACCTTTTCAAGTCTGGTCTTGTCACAGGACTTAGAGAACCACGACTTTTGAGTGGCTAAAGAGGTTTTCTGTGTACGTGGAATAAATAATTCCATGCCAGCTTGGATAATTTCGGTGACGTTTTATGAGATATGAGAGGGGTCAGGATGAGCGAAGCAGACAGACGCCCATGGAAACTAGGAAAAGTAATCCCGCATTTCGTCCCAGTTCACGGAGTTGTAGTGCTAAACGATACGTGGGTGTGATGACTGTGTGGCCTCGGGTTGCATTGCGCAGGAAGCAGTGACCATGCCGTGGTCTGAGCGACCAAGGGGGGTGGTGACTGATGTCTTATAGCATTCAGGTTTTGCAGTAAATAGGAGATATAAGGGATTTGAGCTGTGTGTTGGGATACGAGGAAAGTAAGTTGGTTGCTGAACCATATTGGCTAAAGAATTGCTGAATGCAAAGGCCTCCGCTGCCCTCCCTTGTCGATCAGTTTTTGAAGATCCTAGCCATTCCTTATTATGGACATTGAAGTCACCAAGAATAGTGACATCGGAGGAAGGATATTCAGAAATCAGATGGTCGGCTTTTTTAGAAAGGTAGTCAAAGAGCTGGACACAGTTGTTGTCAGAAAGTGACCGGTAAATGCAACAGATGAATTTAGTTGCAGTCCTAAGAGAGAGTTTCATCCAAAGTATGTCTTTTCTTCCAGCTTCTAAATCCGGGAGTCTGGTGCATGGCAGGTTGCTACGGACGTATGCGCACACGCCTCCATGCAATCTAAAGAAAGTAAGGAGCTCATGCCCCGGGAAATTAAGGTGATTGGTGGCTGTTTTGACACTGATTTGGATCTCGGTGAGGAAGAGGAGTTGGGGCCTGTTGCTCTGGAGGAAATGGTGGAAAAAGTTCAGGTAAGAATTTAGGTCACATACATGTGAGAAGGATATGTTAAATCTTGATGCCGACACCCCCTGCCCAAACCCCTCCAGGATATCCAAATGGTGGGGTATTTTATCTCCGGAATCTTTTGTACAAGGAGGAGCCATCATCATTTTTGTTTATAAGGAAAACCGACTCATACACCAGAGCCGGAAACGTCGGTTGGGACTTCACTTGATGTAAGGGGCGGTACCTCCTCGGGGTGAAACAATCCTTTACTTTCACGTAAAGGAAAAGTCTACTGCCACCTACCGTTTCTTACTAATAAAACTCTTCCACATAATAACGTGTCTATTTAATACGTACAGTGTTTTCATAATAAAATAACGTTGTGACCAGGGTTGGCAAATACATTCCTTACAAAATCATAAATTTATTTGCTTTTTACTTATTTTACAAACTTAGCTGTTGACTTACATAGAGCCGCATTGTTCGACACATTTTCCTTTTTGTAAATAAAATATGCATCTACCTGACGTCTGGTGAGAAATAATATTTTAATGCGCGGTTTCTTGCATTGTCTGTGATAACCGTGATAATATTCACAGTGTGATAGATGCTGTCGTAAATCAGGCGACTTTGTCACATCACGGAATACATTTGCTTTTTCCTGTAAGAACATCTGAAAATATTATTATGCTTGCAATAAAATGCCTTGAACTTTATCTTCTTGAATTTAAGTTAGCCGTAAATATTTCATTTGGTGCAGGGAAAAACATATTACACTCGGTTGCACCTAGGCAGCTTCCTGATTTATTTACTTTATTTTTATTATATTTAACAGCACATACTATTATACCAAAATAAATTACAGTACCCACGGCTCTTGTATAGCTCTTACTTTTAAATAAAATTAAGGGGAGTTCACAATTATTATTTATTTTTTTTATTTATTTTTATTTTAGAAAAGGAAAATTATGTCTCGACTACTAAGGACATTGACATATATAAATTATATATAAAAATATTCTATGTACAATATAAGTGCATTAAAAATGTATGTGTTCCTGAACCAGTAAATTATACAATACAACGGTTAGAATTATATGTGTTTATATAGTTCCCTAGATTTTAAGAAATTTATTATGTTTTCTGGTGCTGCTGTGGCTAGGGTTACCATGGATATATTTTCGCCTAAAAACAACCTTCTTTAGAGTATGTGTTTAGTTCACTCTGTGACAATATGACTTGCTGAAAAGCTCACATTGCAGGTGTCACAAACTGGTGGGATTTGTTTTTCGAGTAGGTACTTGTGTGTGAGTGCGGTGTGTCCTATTCGGAGTCTTCTCAGGACGGCCAGGGATCTGCGACTTAGTATAGGTGGTTCGAATGCCTCAATGGTTGGTACTAGTTCGTGCAGCTTGTTAGTTTGATTATTCCAGTATATTTGCCATTTGTCGTAAATTACTGCTTTAACGTGAGGTCTTAATAGTTGGTGGTATTGGCTTGTTACTGTCGTGCCTTCCGTGATCGCTCTTTTAGCAGCAGTATCTGCCAGCTTATTGCCTATAATGCCAGAGTGTGAGGGTACCCAAACGAATGTAATGTGTGTGGATTGGCGTTCAAGCTCGTGAGCAGTATTTTGTACTTCCCTTGCTGTATGGTTCTTGGTATATAGGCTACTTCATTTAATGCCAGTTTAGAGTCTGTGCAGATAACTATGTTCGTTGGACAGTTGGAAATGTATTTTATCCTCTTTATGGCTTGCAGAATTGTAAAAAGTTCAGCTGTGCCAATACTGATGTCCTTGGGTAATTTAATAAGCTGCTCAGAGGAGGACAATGTCACTATCGCCCCACCTACTCCATGTGGTGACTTAGAGGCATCGGTGTACATTACCAGTTCGGGATTATATTCCCTTAGTGCTTCTGTAAATATTGTCTGCATCGCTGAATTTGGTGTTTTGGCTTGTTTAGGTGACATTAATGATGTGTTACAGTCTATTTTTAGTTGAAGCCATGGTGGTGTATTTGATTTCGGATTTTCAGTGGTTCCTGTGAGATTGATTTTGTAGATGTCTTATTTTTTCTGATATAAGACGTGGTTTTTCGGTGGAGTTGGACCGCTGATGACTGTGGCATTGGGTGTCAGTTAGGACTAAACGAACAGGATTATTTGCTGAACGAGAAATTCTCGAAGCGTATGTCAATATTAGCAATTGTCGTTTTAAAAAGAGTGGCAGCTCATTTGACTCTCTTTGCGTACTTGTAGGGCTTGTTCTGAAGGCACCGAGACATAGCCTCATAGCTGTATTCTGTATAGTATTTAGTGGTTTAAACAATTTTATAAAATTTTATTAATAATAGTATGTACATTAATTCAATTTGGCAGTGACGTCAGGCAGAAGAAAACTTACCAAAATCGTGTTGAACTACAAACACAGGCATTAGGTTATATACACATTATCGTAAAAATTTAGTACCAAGTAAATGTTAAGTAACATACATTTCTTTTATTTACGAACAAAATAGTAAACATTTATTTGGAAAAGTGTATGGGATTTCGCGACATCTGTAGCCAAAAACAACACCTACCGGGCGTGCTAATTAAAACTTTCCACCTGGAAAATATCGGAATTAAAAAAAAAACAACTCTGGACGCTGTAAGTGCGTTATGGTAGTGCATTTTCATAAAAATATATTTAATAGCAAATACCTTCGTCCTTTTTAACGAATGCAGGCATCAAATTTAGTTACCAGTACAACCCCTATATAGTAGATACAATGTACCATATTTCATTAAATGTTTTCTCGTTAACGTATACAATTTTTTCACGTCTTTTGTATAATAGCAATTATATTGAGCTTTACCGTAGAAACGCATCAACCTGTATACATATGTAAACAGATAAATACTGAAACTAAGCCCGATTATGGATTCTAGGGGGCTAGTTTGCATTCTTTTGAAGAAATCTGTTTAACCTTTTTCCTCACTAATGCATTTTTTACGTTATTTTTAAGTTATCTAAAAATTATAAAACTACTGCCAAAGCATCAGAGAGAGGGTCTATTTGAAATAAATATTCTGGAAACATTTTAGTAAAATCAAGGACAATAACGGTTGAAGCTGAAACTTAAGGGTTTGCAGAGCACTCTTCTTGCGACACTTTCTTTACATAATCCGTATTTGTTTCAGGTTCCTTGCTAAATGTTGCCAATTTTGACGTTTCAAATCGCGACTTTGATATTTTTCCTTAAATGCCTATAACTTTATTGTCATAGCTTTTGAAAGACTATGCCCACTATGATTGCCATTTAAAAAATTGCAATGTTGTGTTATCTCTTTCAAATCAAGCATACCATGGATTGGTTGTTGACATTGTATTCTACAAAAAATGCCTAGAAATCGAGGAATTGCTCTCTTTTGTACCGTTAACCGTGACGGAGATATTCGAGAATGAGTATCGGTCATTTTCAGTTCTTTCAAACTATCTCAGAAAGTAGGGGATGCATTAAAAGTTTGTTGACGTCGCGAAACTGCCCTTGAAATTCTGCGCAATATATATATATATATATATATATATATATATATATATATATATATATATATATATATATATATATATATATATATATATATATATATATATATATGTTCGGAAAGATTTTCGCAGTCTTTAATGTGAGACATAATTGGTTCTCAGTTTGAACCGCGTCCAGAATTTATTAAAACTCGACGTTTCGGCTCCTGCTTTGGAGCCATTTTCAGGAGGTAAAGAAACTATATAAGGACATGAGATCTAATTCCTCAATCTGCCTACTCCTTAGAACAGTGGAGAAAGGTGGATTGGGTTGTTGCAGCTGGATTACGGGGCCTCAGTCTAACTACTCCCCAAATCTCGCCGGAGATCGTCTCTAAGGGTTCAGTGCGTTCAACTCTAGGCCTAAGAGAGATCTGAAAGTTCGTATTGTATGTACTGTTTCGTCTACCTGCTTCGCTATTAGTGAAATTAGTCGGGTCACGGTAAATTGAGTCAGGGGCTTTCGTCACGGTACTTAAATGATTAAGGGGATTGGAGGTATTTGTTGAGTCAGTAGCTTTCGTCCCGATACTTGGAGGATTAATAGGATTGCAGGTATTCGTTGAGTCGGGTAATGGGGAAATAACATTTTCTATTAAATTTATTGTCTTTTTTGTGTTTGTAATGAAGATATAATTGGTTTCCAAGTAATCGGTAGACGAAGACCATCATCTCTCTTATTTAAAAAATCGGGACGTTTTGCGATATCAATCGCTTCGCTGATTATCCTGGTTTTGAAGTTGTCAACCGGGGCTATTATTTTGGCATTGTCGAAGTCTATTTTGTGTCCTGAATGAATATGATGCATGGCGCGCATGAGCGGTCGGATTTTTTAACTGCGAGGGTGTGTTCATATATTATATTGTGGATACGTCTATTTGTTTGTTCTACATGAGTTCGGGAACAGTCGGAACAAGGAATTTCGTAAACTCTGTGGGATTCTTTGGAGTCGTATCCTTGGAAGTTTTTATCAGATATGGCAGTGTTTGCTCTGTTGTGAATATGATTTTGATATTATGGGTTCTAAAAATCACTAATGAGGGAATCCCGACTTTTGAATTCTGAAAAAATTATATATATATATATATATATATATATATATATATATATATATATATATATATATATATATATATATATATATATATATATATATATATATATATATAGAATTGAAATTTGTTCTGGAAAGCCACATTAGCGCTTACTTGAAGAAATTTTTTCAAAATTTAAAAGTTTGGATTCCCTCATTAGTGATTTTTTTTTAAAGAAAGTTCACTAATAACGTCTCTCTTAAATTCAATGCCCACAGGAAGGAAACTACCACTCTAAGTTACATTTCAAATTACTCACATTATACGTTTGCACAAAGAACGGCCGGTTTAAATTTCTTAGTAAATAGATTAATAAAATTTGGCTTAAGTAAAAGTAGATATAGTATAGAAGTAGTGTTGCAAATTGAATCAAAGCTTCCATATAGCTCTGATAATTTAGTCTCTTGAGAAAGACATTCTAATGGAATGAATTTAGGACCCATGACTTGACCACAAAGAAAAGATTTGTATTCCTATACCTATAAACTTTTGAAACGTTATATTACTCGAGTTTTATTGAAAAAAATGTCAATTTTCACCAGATCACTTCTTATTTATCCCCTACCCTGAAGCGATCTTACCCAAAAACTATTCGAAGCGTTCCTTTGACTGGTGCTAACTGGATACCAAATTTAAAGATATCTCAATTCGTTCGAAAGTTATGGCGCCTATTAACAGACAGACGTACATGCCGACAGACTGACAGACCGACAGACAGACAGACAAAATAATTTTCGTTCCAGAATCAAGTTTTCTCTACGTTTTGAGACTTTTTACGTCGTTTTGGCGACAAAAAAAAACTTTCGAAATTTTTTTCATCAATATTTCACCACCACACATTTAACCACTAATTTAGTTTCAGCACAGAATGCCAGAAGTTTGATGAAATTAAAATTTTGCTAATAAATTAACCCTAAGACATCATATTACTCGAGCTGTAACGAGAAAATGTCAGTTTTCACCAAATCACCGCCCATTGATCCACTAACCCCCTAAAGCGATTTGACCCAAAAACAATCGGAACGGTTCGTTTATCGAGTGCTAACTGTAAATTTTAAGACGATATCTCAATTCGTTCTAAAGTTATCGTGGCTACAAACAGATGGACCGACAGACCGAAAAAAATCCTCCCCGAATCATGTTTTTTAACTTTTTGATATTTTTACGACGATTACGCGAAAAAAAATTGAAATTTTTGTCGCTCATGCGATACTTCTACACGTGACGATGTGGAAGTAAATTTTTTTAAAGTAATACGGCTATGGTAGCTAGCCTCCCAAAACTAAGTGAGATGTAAGACACGTTTTTACACGTGTCTCACTTAGTTTTGAGATATGATAGCGTAGACGTCATGTGTGGCACAACATATTTGGGTTAATAAATACCACATTGATAAAGAAAATCTGCATTTTATTAAAAAAGTTTTCCGGCCAGCGGAGCTGGATGCGTACGAGTGTATTTATATTCCTAGGGCAATAAAAAACAAAAGTTCCTTAAACAGAGCCCCACCACTGGTTTGTAATCCTCTGTTTTGCTCGGTCTTTGACGCAGATAAACATTCCGAAACCTGTCAGGTATAGTGATAAAGGAAGTTCAAAAAACTCGTCCGGCAATTAAAATACAATACACTGACAAATTTGGCTGCGATTTAGTCTCCCTCTCGGTATCTGTCTCTATCTAAAACTCATTATACAGGGTATCCCTCTAACAATGGGCCAAACCCATATATTCGGATAGAGCATCAAAAATTAAACAGACTTTCATTAATACGTTTTGTCCGATTGTTGCTTGTTTTCGATATACAGTGTGTTAAAATTGACTTTGAAAAAAATTAAATCGCTCGTTTTTCTGCTAACTACTAGAATAATGATTTGGAACTTTGTAATAGGGGGTTATCGAGGATGCCGCTTCCAACCGTGATACCTATTTTGAGCTACATCATAGTTGGCGCCACCTACACTAAACCCGAATGTTTTACAGGGGCATAACTTTTTCGATGATCAACTTTCTGCAAATCTGTTCAGAAAAACTGAAAACTACTAATTTTTTGTACGAAAAAGGTATACTTAGTTGAAACTCATAAAGTGAGTGGTTACCGAGATATTGCGGTTTTAATAATGGTGTGCATTGAAAATCTCTCAAATCTGAAATTTTATTCTGGCCCAAAGTTCACCTCTGGAGTTACAAACATTATTGTGTATGTACCAGTTGTTTCAAGTAACCCCAATGGAAAATTCTAGAGGATTGAGGTCGGTGTATTTTAATCATAATTTTCTAATTCTAAATCAATTCCTAAAAATGGGGAAGTTTCTCTGGATTTAATTCGATTTCATAGAATAAGTATGTTTTTGGCAAATAAAAGATGTATTCCTGTGGACATATCACGGCGCTAATAACTATAGCAGTTGATTGGCCGGGTCAACAACTGTCAATGAAGTAGATGAAATATCTTTTGTTTTTCGTTTTCATACGGATGTCATTTGCGTAACACAATAAACATAATCTGTCATTTTTGACAAGCACATGGTTTTTCAATTAAGAGCAGTAGGTAGTTATTATTTCTGAAATGCCACGCCATAATGAGTTTAGCAATATTGAGAAGAGAGATATGATCTGCGTTTATGCGCAATCAAACTTCCGTAGCCACCAAGCCGCCGCCAGATACTTGGAATTATATCCTAGTCGTAGACAACCAGATCACAAGACCTTTAGAAGATTATACGATAAATTAGGTATGTAAAAGAGTAATATGCACTCATTGCCATTGATTATTTCTGAAACGAAAGTTTTGACAAAATTCACACCTGAGGGCTGGAAAAATCGTGAAATACACATTTTGTTACACGGATGCGTATCATCTCGTCCTAATGTATTCGTAGGTGAAACTGGTTCTTTCAATTCGAAGTCGGAAGTTGGTGGACCAAGACGTCCTGTACATCAAGAGGAAGAGATATTAGTACGCCTTGCAGAAGATCCGGAAACAAGCGTAAGACGCCTCTCTGCAGCAACTGGAATAAATAAATCAAGTATTGGTAGACTTCTCAGAAAAGAAAAGTTACATCCTTACCACTTCACACCAGTGTAGAATCTTTTACCTCTAGATTTTCTATCTAGATTGGATTTTTGTGAACGCATTCGTCGGTATCAGAATGACGATCCGTTTTTCTTCAACAACATTCTATTCACTGACGAAGCGACATTCACAAGAAGAGGAGTTTTCAATTTCAAAAATGCTCACACATATGACAGCAGCAATCCTCATTTGACGCGAGAACACCATTTTCAACATGAGTTCTCCATTAATGTCTGGTGTGGCATACTAGGCGACGTGTTGTTGGGACCAATAGAACTTCCTGCAAGGCTCAATGTGGAGAATTATTCAATTTTCTTGAGAGATCCTATTCTCTTGGAAGATGTCCCTCTAGACGTGCGCAGTAGATTATGGTTCATTCACGACGGGGCACCTGCCCATTATGGACTTCCTGTCAGAGAATTTCTGAACCAAAATTATCCGCGCCGATGGATAGGTCGAGGTGGAGATTTTCCTTGGCCTGCACGTAGCCCCGACCTCAATCCTCTAGATTTCTTCCTCTGGGGTCACTTGAAAGAATTAGTATACAAGAATATTTGTAACTCCAGAGATGAACTTTGGGCTAGAATAATCGAATCCAGTGATATATTGAAAAACGATTATCAAACTTTTTTAAGGTGAGGCAAAATTTTGGGTTGAGACTAGAAAAATGTATTGAAGTAGGCGGAGGCCATTTTGAGAATCTTATTAAGTGAATTGTTCGATAATTGTCAATTTTTCTTATAATTTAGTGATAATAATAATGTTAATAAAATTTCAGATTTGAGAGATTTTCAATGCACACCATTATTAAAACCGCAATATCTCGGTAACCACTCACTTTATGAGTTTCAACTAAGTATACCTTTTTCGTACAAAAAATTAGTAGTTTTCAGTTTTTCTGAACATATTTGCAGAAAGTTGATCATCGAAAAAGTTATGCCCCTGTAAAACATTCGGGTTTAGTGTAGGTGGCGCCAACTATGATGTAGCTCAAAATAGGTATCACGGTTGGAAGCGGCATCCTCGATAACCCCCTATTACAAAGTTCCAAATCAATATTCCAGTAATTAGCAGAAAAACGAGCGATTTAATTTTTTTCAAAGTCAATTTTAACACACTGTATATCGAAAACAAGCAACAATCGGACAAAACGTATTAATGAAAGTCTGTTTAATTTTTGATGCTCTATCCGAATATATGGGTTTGGCCCATTGTTAGAGGGACACCCTGTATAAGGTGATGTTTAGTAGTAAGCAGTTTAGAAATTTGCATTCTCTGATGACGCTAACCTTGTTAATGAAGCGATGGTCATGTGCTTAAAAAGATGTATTATGGTGATTTGGGTTCTCCAAGTGCACCTATCGGTGCTCATCACAGGTTTCAATCTCCACTTGGTCAAAAAGAGTAATTATACTGTCCTGTTTGAAAGGCCATATCTGAAACTTGTAAGATTCATTACTTTGTCTGCTCTCGAATGGCTTCATGAGTCTCGCGTACTTGGCAGTATATGTTTGCGAAATCTGTAAAATTCTAGGATGGAATGAAAACTAATTAGCCGTAAATTATAACGAAGAAATTTACACATAAATATAACCCTTATCAAATAGGGTCTGCAGAGAGCCACGGAATACTCAAGGGTATCGTGCTTGAATAATTATGAGAAAAATTAGTTACAAAAGTAACGTTTGTCATAAGCCAAGAGAAATAACTTTATACTTTTAATGCCAGTTTCCTTTTATGTTTTCAATTTGTGTTTATTCGAGTGAAAGAAAGGTGCGGGGTATTATCTTATATATAAAATGGCCAGACGTTCGTTGTACAAAAGAGTTTATTGCACGTCATATAAATGTTCAGTATCCGTAGTACGCCGCTGTTAAATTTCATGTCGAAAGTTAAAAGAGAAGTCGTTATTTTTCCGGGCGAACATTTATTTTACTGCTTTACTTCAGAGACTTGTTCTTGTTCAGAATTTCGCCATTAGTGTTGTATTTGAACGTAATTTGCAGAGATACACTTGAATATTTGTGTCAAAGTTGCCCTTGTATATAGCGCTGAGATTGTGTTTTTCTCTTGCAAGGTGAAAAGATTATTATTGCCCAACATTGTATACATCAGATAAGAGCTGTGGCGCTGTAAGTAATGCAAAAACTTGTTATGGCGCACAGGCGGACAATGATTTTGGCACAAGTAAAATGCCTTGAGAAAAGTAGCAAGAAATATGCATTCTTTAAACAAAACTTGCCCTTTTAGCGCATTTTCGTGGCAAAACTTTGCTTACGGAGAGATCACACCTTTTTAATTTTGAAAAAATGTATTCCAGTACCGCGAACTGGCCCCCTAGAACGTATATGAGGGGGCAATTTAAATTTTTATATGTTTGTATATAAATATATGTTTATATATATATATATATATATATATATATATATATATATATATATATATATATATATATATATATATATATATATATATATGTGTGTGTGTGTGTGTGTGTGTGTGTGTGTGTGTATCACACCCATAACTCAAAAACGATATGCCGATTTTGATCAAATTTGGTGAGTAGCTTCCTTTTGTAAATAGCTTTTTAGTGAATTTTCTTAAAAAAATTTACTAATGAGGAGATCTCGACTTTTGAATTTTGAAAAAATTTCTTCAAATGAGCGCTATTTAGGACCCCTGGAACCCAAATCCTGGGTCAGTTTCAGACTTTATATGTTTATATATATATATATATATATATATATATATATATATATATATATATATATATATATATATATATATATATATATATATATATATATATATATATATATATATATATATATATATATATATATATATATATATATATATATATATATATATATATATATGTTTATATATTTATGTGTCACACCTATAACTAAAAAAATAATGGACCGATTTTGATAAAATTAGGTGAGTACCTTCCTTTCGCGAGTGGCTTGGATAAGTTTGTTAGCCAGGAAAATCCGCCGAGGTTTTCCCGGAAAATTTTGTGTTTTCCTTCGAAAAAAATCGAAAAAAATTTATATCTCCGGAATTAACAAAGTAAAGGCAACGAAATTTAATACGCGGGTTTATATCATTCTAGGTAAACTACCTACCAAAATTTAGCGCTGTAGGTTAAAAGACAAAAAAGTTACAGGCATTTAAAGAAAAATAAATTTGAGTTTTCCTCAAAACGTCAAAGTCGCGATTTTAAACGTCAAAATTGTTAATATTTAGGCAATGAACCTGAAATTAATATGATCTATGGAAGGAAAATGTCTTAAGAATAATGTTTTACAAAGCCTGAACTCTTAGTTTCAATCGTCATTGTCCTTCATTTTACTAAAATATTCCCAAAAAATTCATTTCAAATAGACCCTTTCTCTGATGCTTTAGCAGTAGTGTTAGCTATAGAGTTTATCGTTTAATGGTACATCATTTTTGTCGAATTTTCGTAAAAAATCATTAAAGCGCAATATATCCGTTATTATGCAAATTACAAAAAAAAGTTGTATACATTAATTGTAGGGTGTCTTAAGCTACATCTTAAAAAATATTTCCACAATTACAGGGTGGCCCATAAGTCGTTGGTGATTCAAATTTCCTTTTTTTTAGTGACTTTTTTTAATCGAACACGCCCTATGATATTGCATTTTTGTATCTTCCATCGAAATATAATACATCTTTGTAAGAAAAGAAATTCGGGGCGCAGCAAGTGCGTTATGGTAGCGAATTTTCATTAAATGCTTTAAATTTTGAATCAATTTGCTATTAACCTATAAGGTTGACCAGAAAACCAGTTTTTTCGGGAACAATTTAAGTTTACTTTCGGAAATTTTTGTACATTTTCAAACAATGATGAAACATGGCACATTGTTTCTAATATATAGGTTATACTGGTAACCAAATTAGGTGCCTGCTTTCTTAAAAAACATATTTGCTATTTAAAAAAACATTTTTATGAAAATTCACTACCATGGCGCACTTGCTGCGTCCAGAGTTTTTTCCTTTGGGCTCGTCCGCGTCTTTGTCGCACAGATAGCACCGTTGTAAATGGCTTGGATAAGTTCGTTAGACAGGAAAATTAGACAAGGTTTTCTGAGATAATTTTGGGTTTTCTATCGAAAAAAATTCATATCTCAGAAAATTAAAAAGCTATGGCAACCAAATTTGGCACGCTGGTTTTTGTCATAAAGGGCATCCTTTGCACCAAAATTCAGATATTTAAGTTGGAAGACAAAGAAATTACAACCCTTTTGATTAAAAAAAGTTTAAACGTTAAAATTGATAATACTGGTAGTCGTACACTAGTACGAAATAGCGCTTTGTGAGTTAAAAATACGACTCCAAATGACCAGCAAGCTCCTAGATCTGTGTCTCAGCCGTCATTTTCCTCTATTTCGTTAAAATATGAGAAAAAAAATCAATTTTAATCAAAAATTGTATGGTGTAAATAATCAACATGTTACAAAATGAATATACTAGTGTATATACCTGTTAGATACATATATTTGTCATGTCGAGAATGTCAGAGCGGTGGAGGTAGCAGAGTAGGTTTAATAATGGACTCCTATAACACGCGTTCTAATCTCAGTTAGTGACTTCACTTTTTTTTTAATCTTTTATTTCATTTTGCCGTTATCTGATCAGATTGTGTAATTCCGAAGAATTTTATAGCGAGTTTTTTTATGACAAATTCAATTTGGACAAGATGACAACTTTCAAGACTTAATTCAATTTGAGTAGCACATCTGGTTGTTTGTTATTGCTATAACTTAGTGAACCCGTTCCACACTTAATACAGCCGTAGAATTCCCCGTGGATTCACAAGTGCTTGTTCTTTTCTGAAACCAATTTCAAATATTACTGGACGCAGCAATTGTGTTAGTAGATAGTCGGGCACCTGGGTCCATCCCCTCCACTTTTTACTGCGCATGCGCGAGTCATCATGCGCATGCGCTGACCTGCGCAGACCTGTGACAGTTGACAGCTGACCTGTCAGATTTGACAGGTGTCAAATGTCACTGACCTGACAGCTGTCAACGTCAGCTGTCACCTGACCTGACATGTGTCAACGTCAAATGTCACCTGACCTGTCAGATGACGTCACAAGCATTCCAAGATGGCTGACCTGTCATAGACAGTTGCAACCCGGGTTCTCTCTATGGAACTAACCTGAGATGACGTCACAAGCATTCCAAGATGGCTGACCTGTCATAGACAGTTGCAACCCGGGTTCTCTCTATGGAACTAACCTGAGATGACGTCACAAGCATTCCAAGATGGCTGACCTGTCATAGACAGTTGCAACCCGGGTTCTCTCTATGGAACTAACCTGAGATGACGTCACAAGCGTTCCAAGATGTCTGACCTGTGTGTCCATAGATATCTACAAGTCAGGTTAGCTCTCCATGTGTGTTTGTCTGATTGTTTATTAAGGTTATGTATTTGTTTATTAAGGTTATGTTCGCACACGTGTTGATTACCCCAGTCATCTGTTTGTTTATTAAGGTTATGTTTGTATTTGTTTATTAAGGTTATGTCATGTGTGTTGATTACCATGCATCTGTTTGTTTATTAAGGTTATGTATTTTGTTTATTAAGGTTATGTTCGTAAACACAGCTGTTTGGTTTGTTTATTGTGTTGTTGTTAAGGTGTATTGAAGTTTGTTAGGGTATTTCGTTTTTGGCGGGAAATTTGAATTTGTTTGAAAATTTGTCTGTTGTGTCCAGAGATATGACTCATCGAGCTAGAGAATATTCTATTTGTAAAGTTGTAGAGTGTAGAGAATATTCTCTAGCTCGATGGGAGACATCTGTTGGACACAGTCATTCGGTTTAGTCACACACATACATATATGAGGAAGATATATTGAGCGGGTAATTTGAAATTTTGATTTTAATTTGAAATATGATTTTTGAAAGAAAAGCATTCGCCAGAAATTAGATTTGAACCCCCAACCACACAACTTACTCAGAGAGATACCTGTCGCTAAACCAACTATTCCACAGACACACACGTTAAAAGTTTGTTCGCAGTTGTATATATAAAACAAAAACCTGTTGCATATGCTAATTTAAAACGAGTTTATGAGGCTGATGTGTGTGGGCAGGGGGTGGTATCTCTATTACATTCCAATTGAATAATAGGAACTGTAATGTTAAAAACAATTGTTTATTTATAGTAAAAAGAAATTTAAAACACGTACCAATTTACCTATCTAATATCATTTAATAACAAAAACGTTTGAAGTAAACTATATCAATAAGAAAAACGTATTTACATCTAGATATGTTAATGAGTTTATTTTAATAGCGCAATAAAACTCGGGGACTTGGTTTTATTGCCGGCGTGTTTGTTTATGTTAGTGTGTTTGTATTTTGAATGAATGAATCTAAATTTATATAGGGAGTGATCAAAAACACACAAGTAACAAAACTCGATTTAAAACAACTAAACTAAACTTTGATATACGAGGATTGTTTGATAAGTATTGTTTGTATGTAAACATAAATAATATAATAGTATACTTACATACAGCAAGAGACGTCATACTTGTTTCACGGCTTAGCACACACTAACGTATGTTGAGGTCTTGAATGGGGGCCCGTTATAGAAATAACACAGTTGTTTAATGACATCCACTTGAACCAAACAAAACATATAGACGCTGTTGTTGATTGTTAACACACACACACACGTCATGACAGCTCGAAGTCTTTACTTAGACTGACAGAGCTGTGTAATAAAAGACAGACAATTGATTGCCCAACAAGTATCTTAGATAATCTTGTTTGAGCTTGTACAGCTGTTTAACACACACGTCATGACAGCTCGAAGTCTTTGCTTAGACTGACAGACAGAAAGGGGTTAATAAAAATGCAACAAAATAAAAATAAAACAACTGTTTTACATACAATAAAAATTTATTAGGATTAATTAAGTTGTACATATTGATACATAAATGACATACAATTATTACATAATGGCTCTAACGATGCCCGTTAGAGGTTTATATTCCATTACACTGTCATGAATAACCAGACAATAAACACGAGTATTCTTTGGGAAGTTGGCGTGACTCATAAACTCCACCTTAATGTCCACCGTTGAAGACTTGATTGACTCGTTCTGGTGCTGACAGTCAATCACAAATAGAGCTCTGTCTTTAAACTCGTCATAATTCAAGATAGGCTCCGACATGTTTTTATAACAGAAGCTTTTTTGAAAATCTGTATACATGTTATAGGCTTCTGCATATTTCGATTTCTCAAAATCCATATTCATAGATTCATAAGGGTAGCATTCTGAATTTAGAAACACTCGAAGGTCCATCATACCAATGTTATCGAAATAGTCTGACCTCTTCTTCACGTTATCCTTACGATCTGTTTGAAATGCTATAATCACATATCGAGGTCTTTCCAAGTTGGTTGCAGTTTTAACAGCCCACACATCTCTGTTGATATCTCTGAGTGCTGGTAACTCGTATATGTCCCATTTGCGGTAGGCGAGAAATATAGAGGTGTCTTTGGCTATTTTATCCATCAGTTCCAATTTCATTTTATCATTGGGAAATACATGTTTTACCTTTAAAAACATATTGGTTACGGTAATTTTTGCTCGTGCCGTACCTGTGCTGTAATAGCCATTGGAATCGTTTCGACTTCTTGTAAAGCGGAAAGTATGTTTGCCACAGAGAACTCCTTTGAAATGATGAAAGAAACTGAAGAGGAACCAGACAGGTATGAGCATGTGAAACTTGTTATCATTTAAGGTGATGTGCTCCGACGACACATTCAGACCAGCGTTGCTAAGAGATTGGGCTTCATTCTTACTGAACGATAGCAGACTTTTGATGATGGTTGTGGTGTATGGGTCTCGCACTCGTTCCACTTCCTGGTTATTTAACTCATAGGTCATTGATTCAAACAGAGCTGCTCCTCCATTATTTGACAGATAACAAGCACCAGTGGCATTTTGGATTGCTACAGGTTCCAGAGCACCTTCGATTATTAGAGCTGACTCGGCCAGACATACGAACGCATCTTGTTGGTTGATGGCTATTTCAATTTCATCGCTGTTACCAAACGATTTAGTTGGTGAATAGTAAGAGCGCAGCTCTTCTCGATCGATGCCATCATCAAACACGGGTTCTTTGAATATTTCTAGTTTTGACGACATGATAACCCAGGCTTTGCAGGAACTCAATATTATCGGGACGAAGCGTACCCTTTGACGTGTCTGACTCAACTGAATTTGATGTGGTAGATGCACTTGCTTTTATATCCTTGAAGACCAACATACTAAGCAACTTTTATAAGTTTCAAGCGAACAGACACCTCTTCACCTTGAAAGTTGACAGGAACTGAATCTTGGTCGACGATGTCGATGCTTATATTGGAAATCTCTTGCTTGTTCACCGGCAAGTAAATTAAATTTTTAGGTTCTATGTCGATTGCGTAGCCAGGATCAACCATCGGAGCAAACTCATACAGCGTATGTGAGGGTTGTCCGTTATAATAGGAACCAGACACGATATTGGTTTCGATGCGAATCTGTCTAACATCCACTATATCAACAGGTAAATCAGATTCATAAAAGGTGTCCGGATGAAGAACTTGTTTTGAAAAGCCCAACATTCGCCCAATCGAACCATCAAATTCAAAACTGACATTTGTATAACACTTTAGTCTGCATTTGATGGTGTTCGGATTAGGTCTCAGAATCAGAGCCTGTTGCTTTTGTTCGTGTGTTGCTGTAGCACCAACAAGTTCATTTTGAAGTAACTCTTCCAAGTGTGTTATTTCATAAGCACCGGTGGGTATCGTGATGGTTCGCCAACCGGTTCCTTCTTTTACATGAAATTTGTTTTTACCTTCATAGATGTTGGGTATGTTGTTGTAGGTGTGAAAGCCTATCAAGGCAACAGCATAATTACCATCCAAAACAATTGGTGGATGGTAGTCTGACGACAGATGGGAGCTGCGGTCTTTCAACACAAAGGTGTGCGCCATGACTGATACACACAGGCTACTGTTTCAGTCTTTTATTGCATTGGTTTTTGCAGATACAACCCATAACCGTAGCGCTGTTTCTTGAGATACATGCCTTTGCCCAGTCTCTTGCATTTTGGCTTAAATTTCAAGCCACTCCCTCTCCTACCCATCGCGATGGCTTCCATTGTTTTGTTGTGCCGTTCTTCCTCCTCTAGTTTCTGTTTCGCAGACTTGGCATCGTTCACGGCTTTGGCAATACCTGCAGCACCACCACCCAGAGCTCCTAGTGCTGACAGCCCACCAAATATCAGAGGCAACAGCGGAAGGAAGCCTCCACTTTTAGGTATTGGAATAACTCGAGGTTTCTGCACATTCTTACGTCCACCAATGTTTCTAACGATTGTATGAGCTATATCAAATACGGCGTTCGCTGTTGGAATAAGATTTCTATCTTTTATAACTTCCTCAATCAGACTTAGTATGTTTTTAAAGGGAACCTTCTTCTTTGGCTTCGAGTTGATTACATAAAACCCCTCATCAAGTTTTCTGTTAACTTTCATGGTGTTTGTAACGCCCCGCAACGTTTTAGCAAAACCTGTATCTGTCTTTGTTAATAACAACCCTCACTCTGTGACACCAACATGCATACTGACTGGGTGTCTCACTTGCATTCATATATATATATATACACACCCCAAAAAATATAGTTTAGTTTAAGTTAAGATGCGTACCAGCAAACACGCTTCTGCCTTACCCATTACAAATATAGACGATGTTGTTACGGACACAGCTCAACAACAACTGAGGCATGGTCCTCTCTTTCCAAACACCGTTCGCTGTATCATATGTGGTCCGAGTGGTTGTGGTAAAACTAATGTCATGCTGAGTTTATTGTTTGAAGCAAACGGTTTAAAATTTGATAACGTGTATGTGTATTCAAAGTCTCTGTATCAACCGAAATACAAGATGTTAAAGGAGGTGATGAATGCAACAAAAGGTGTTGGTTACTATCCTTATAGAGAAAACGATGAAATATTAGATCCGGAAGATGCCAAGGACAACTCTGTGTTTATATTTGATGATGTAGCTTGTGACAAACAAGATAAAATAAGAGCATACTTCAGTATGGGCAGACATAAGAATATTGATTCATTCTATCTCTGTCAAACATATACACGAATACCCAAACATCTGGTACGTGACAACACCAATGTTATTGTGTTATTCAAGCAAGATGAAACCAATTTAAAACATGTGTACGACGATCATGTAACCACCGATATGGACTTTAAACAATTTAAAACTATCTGCTACCAATGCTGGAAAGATAATAAGTATGGTGTGTTGGTGATTGTGAAGGAAAACGATGTACACAAAGGTCGATATAGAAAAGGATTCGATAGATATATATTATTCTAACAATGGTAGACAGGACAGACAGCTGTCTAACACAGCTGTCATACAGGTGTCTAACACAGGTGTCTAACACAGCTGTCTAACACAGCTGTCTAACAGACAGCTGTCTAACACACAGCTGTCTAACACACAGCTGTCTAACAGACAGCTGTCTAACAGACAGCTGTCTAACACACAGCTGTCTAACACACAGCTGTCTAACAGACAGCTGTCTAACAGACAGCTGTCTAACAGACAGCTGTCTAACACACAGCTGTCTAACAGACAGCTGTCTAACAGACAGCTGTCTAACACACAGCTGTCTAACAGACAGCTGTCTAACAGACAGCTGTCTAACACACAGCTGTCTAACACACAGCTGTCTAACACACAGCTGTCTAACAGACAGCTGTCTAACAGACAGCTGTCTAACACACACAGCTGTCTAACAGACAGCTGTCTAACAGACAGCTGTCTAACAGACAGCTGTCTAACAGACAGCTGTCTAACAGACAGCTGTCTAACACACAGCTGTCTAACAGACAGCTGTCTAACAGACAGCTGTCTAACACACAGCTGTCTAACAGACAGCTGTCTAACAGACAGCTGTCTAACACACAGCTGTCTAACACACAGCTGTCTAACAGACAGCTGTCTAACACAGTTGTCTAACAAGACAGCCGGACATCGTGATAAATAAGAAGGCATGTACCGTGACGGAGTCAGTATATGTTAAACCACCACACAACCTGTATCGCTCAACCAAATGATTAGACCGTCTGGTAACACCAAACAGTTGTAGCACAATGGAAGTGTTGGGTAAGGAAGAGCAAAAAGTTAAGAAAAGGATTTTACAACTTGCTGACAATATTCGAAAAAAACATTTAATGCTTAAACTTAACAGAGCTGAGAATGATGATGCTCTGCAACGTTTATATAAACCACTTGTTGACCCCCTAAGTGAAATATCTAAAAACACAGCAGCACTGCAGCAGCAGCAGCCACCGCAACCACTAAAGGCTGAACAAATCAAAGACGAAGTCGATATACCAGAAACGAAACGCCAAGTAGAGTTCCTGAAAGACCATGAAGTTTTTGAAGCTGAACCAAGGGAAGAGGCTGAGGCGGCAAGTTCCGATGAGGATATCCCAACATTTGAAGAGCTTGAGGCAGACCTACAAACTGTCACAACCAACCCTGCATATCAAGAATTTTTGGAGCAATATCCTGACCGAGTTCGATATTATGTAGACAAGTATTTTACTGAACCACCAAGGCTCGGTACCATTGATCAAACGTATGGTGCCCGCTACGCTAAAGATACCGGTAGCTGGAGTCTTGGTAACAAACACTTAGACTTTACTGATGCTGAGATTCAACTGGGCCAAAGGAGATACCCGCAAACACAAGGTTTGCTAGAATTGTTATTTATGAAAAGACCCCGGGGGTATACTTATGACGATCTTCAACACTATAGAGATATTCTAGAAGCAACTAGTGTTTATAAAATGAACTATGATCCTAACGCCCGAACCAAGGGTTGTTCCTCTGAAAAGTATCTGACTCTAATAAAACCAGTGATAAATCCACGAGGTCGTAGATCCTCAACTCCTCAAGGTTTTGGTTACACCTACGAGGAAGACGATGACGACAGCACCGACAGACATCTTAACAAAAAACAAAAGACTGAACTTAAAACTCAGAGTGATAAGAGCAGCGATAGCAACGGCATGAGCCCAAACAACATCAGCACCAACAACTATATGATACAAAATAACAAACAAATAGCCTATGTGTATTGGAATGACATAAACGAGTTGGTTGACAGACTTAGACTTTTAGTGGCTTCCCAAGTTGCAGGTAATACTGCTCATAACAACGAAATTCAGTCAATCTTGGAAGAACTAAAAGAAGCTAGTGTTATCACCTAGTAAGCCCACAGCCATGAAGAGACACCGACGACAACAACAACAACAGCACCAACGCAACACTGAACCATCTAATGTTAATAATTCTATAAATGTATTCCAACAAAGAGTTTACATACTTGTACTTAGAATCAAATAAAAGTCTTTGTTAAAATTAATGTGTTTTTATTTTGTAATACAATTAAAAAGTATGTCTTAAAGCAATAATATCCTGAACAAACTTATCTTGTGGTACATCTGCTAAAATACATGGATGATGTCATACTTCTAACGACTGTATTCTAGACAAGCTCAAACACGAATAATGTGGGGTTATTGAACAGATATAACACAAGGTCATCAACTGACAGGTTGTTTACCTTTAAGAGGGCCTCTCTCTTGTGTATATTAAACAGATACACAGACAAGCTCAAACAGGATCAAGGTTAACAACTGTAAAACGTTGTTTATCCTTTGTAAGGCCTCTCTCTCTTACATCAGTTTGTTTCCTCAATACAAGAGAGACACTTGTTCAGTATGTGTTAAGTCGTGAAACAAGGATGACGTCTCTTGCTGTATGTAAGTACACTCTTATTATTATGTCTGTTTGCATTCAAATAACAAATACAAACATAACCTTACTAAACAATCAGATGATTGGTAATCAACATGTATACGAACACCTAACCTCATATGTAAACAACAACTGGCTTTTGTTTTATATATACAACAGCGAACAAACTTTTAACGTGTGCGTCTGTGGAGCTATTGGTTTAGGGACAGTGTATATCTGAGAAAGCTGTCTATGGCCGATTCGAGGTTCGTGGGTTCAAATCTAAGTTCAGGCGAATGCTTTTCTTTCAAATACACATGCATCTGTCAGTCTAAGCAAAGACATCGAACTGTCATGACGTGTTTGTTAAACAGCATGTACAAGCTTCAACAATGGCAATCAGTTGTCTGTTTGTCTGTGTTATTACATACCTCTGTCTTCTCAGTCTAAGCAAAGACTTTGAACTGTCATGACGTGTGTTATATCCTTTCAAACAACATATACAAGCTTTAACAATGGCAATCAGTTGTCTGTCTGTATCCTCAACACAGAAGACACCTGTTCAGTAGTGTGTGTATTAAGCTGTGAAAGAAGGCTGACGTCTCTTGTTGTATGTAAGTACAATCTTGTATTATCTCTGTTTGCATTCAAATAACAAATACATAACCTTAACAAACAATCATATGACTGGTAATCAACACGTGTGTGAACATAACCTTAATAAACAAATACAGACAGTAGTGTGTGTGTACGAACATAACCTTAATCAACAAATACAAACATAACCTTAATAAACAATCAACATGGCTTGGTAATCAGTCTGTATACGAACACCTAACCTTAATAAACACATACATACATAACCTTAATAAACAATCAGACAGATGGTATTCTTCAAATACACACATGGAGACCTGACTTGTAGATATCTATGGACACACAGGTCAGACGGAACATCTTACGTCATCACAAGACAGTTAATACCTAACCTGACTTGTGGCTATCTATGGACACACAGGTCAGACATCTTGGAACGCTTGTGACGTCATCTCAGGTTAGTTCCATAGAGAGAACCCGGAGTTGCAGCTGTCTATGACAGGTCAGCCATCTTGGAATGCTTGTGACGTCATCTCAGGTTAGTTCCATAGAGAGAACCCGGGTTGCAACTGTCTATGACAGGTCAGCCATCTTGGAATGCTTGTGACGTCATCTGACAAGTCAGGTGACATTTGACGTTGACACATGTCAGGTCAGGTGACAGCTGACGTTGACAGCTGTCAGGTCAGTGACATTTGACACCTGTCAAATCTGACAGGTCAGCTGTCAACTGTCACAGGTCTGCGCAGGTCAGCGCATGCGCATGATGACTCGCGCATGCGCAGTAAAAAGTGGAGGGGATGGACCCAGGTGCCCGACTATCTACTTGTGTTATGGTAGCGAATTTTCATTAAAGTTTCAAATTTCAATAGCATTAACCTAACGTACGTTGGCCAGGAACCAGCTTTTTCGGGAACATTTAAAGTTTATTTTCGGAAATTTTTTGTACATTTTTAAACAATAAAGTGATTTTAATAAAATATGGCACATTGTTTTTACTACATAGGTCATACTGGTAACCAAATTTCATGCCTGCTTTCTTTAAAAAAGAAATAGCTGTTATTAGAAACATTTTTACGAGAATGCACTACCATAACGCACTTGCTGCATCCAGATTTTTTTTAATAACTAGTACATCTATAAAAGAAAGTTTACTGTTAACTTATAATTCCTGGGTGAATTTTAAAGACAGTACCGTCTTTTAGTGAATTTTCTTAAAAAAATTCACTATTGAGGAGATCCCGACTTTTGAAAAAATTTCTTCACAATAGCGCTATTTAAGACACCTGGAACCCAAATCCGAGATCGGTTTCAGACTTTATATGTTTATATATATATATATATATATATATATATATATATATATATATATATATATATATATATATATATATATATATATATATATATATATATATATATATATATATATATAGTTATATATGTATATATTTATATGTCACACCTATAACTAAAAAAATAATGGACCGATTTTGATAAAACTTGATGGCTACCTTCCTTTCCCAAGTAGCTTGGATAAGTTTGTTAGCCAGGAAAATTTGATGAGGTTTTCCCGGAAAATTTTGTGTTTCATTTCGAAAATAATTTATATCTCCGGAAGTAACAAAGTAAGGGCAACCAAATTTGGTGCGAGGGTTTATTTCGTTATAGGTAAGTTACCTGCCAAAATTTAGCTCTGTAGGTCAAAGTGTAAAAAAGTTTCTGGCATTTAAAGAAAAATAAATTTGGGTCTTCCTGAAAACGTCAAAGTCGCGATTTAAAACGTCAAAATTGGTAATATTTAGGCAATGAACCTGAAACTAATATGAGTTATGGAAGGAAAATGTCTCAAGAAGAATGTTTTACAAAGCCTGAAGCCTTAGTTTCAATCGAAATTGTCCTTCATTTTACTAAAATATTCCAAAAAAATTCATTTCAAATAGACCATTTCTCTGATACTTTGTCAGTAGTGTTGGCTATAGAGTTTATCGGTTAATGGTATATCATTTTTGTCGAATTTTTGTAAACAACATTTAAAGTTCAATATGTCCGCTATTATGCAAGATACTAAAAACAATTGTATGCATTAATTATAGGGTGCCTTGAGCTACGTCTTAAAAAATATTTCTACAATTACAGGGTGGCCCCATAAGTTGTTGGTGATTAAAATATTTTTTTTCATCGAACACGCCTTATGTTATTGCATTTTTGCATTTCCCGTCGAAATATAATACATCTTTGTAAGGAAAGAAATTTGGGACGCAGCAAGTGCATTATGGTAGCGAATTTTCATTAACTTTGAATAGTTCAATTTGCTATTAACCTATAAGGTTGACCAAGAAACCAGTTTTTTCGGGAACACTTTAAGTTTACTTGCGGAAATTTTTGTACATTTTCAAACAATAAAGTTATTTTGATGAAACATGGCACATTGTTTCTACTATATATGTTATACTGGTAACCAAATTTGATGCCTGCTTTATTAAAAAAAAAAACATATTTGCTATTAAAAACATTTTTATGAAAATTCACTACCATAACGCACTTGCTGCGTCCAGACTTTATTATTATAATGATCTACTTTGCATCTATTTTTATTGAACACTGCAATAATGGGTTTTGTAGTTTTTTTGTGCCTAATAAACGTTATCTACCTATCTGTCTATATATCTATGTGTTGATTGTTTTCCCAAATCTGGTATCAATGGGTTTTTCAGTTGGTGGAACGTATTGAAGATTAATTAATTAAAATTTGTATGAAATACGTTTAACGTATTACGTATTAATATCGTGCATAAAACAACACAGCCCTTTTCGAATTATATATTTATTTAGGATCAAATCATTTCTGACATTTTCATATAAATTTAAAACAGACCGGAGGATTGGCGAAGGTTCAGTTTAGAGCTTATTAATATTAATCGGTGTAATGCGAATAATGGTCTCTTAAATCATGGCTCCGAGCTTAGCTTTCATTTGTTGAGTTATTTATTACCTTCATAGCTGCTGATACTTCTTGTCCATTTAGAAGAGTTAACGGAGCTAATGTAATTAGTACTAGCAATCGCCATTGTAATATAATCAGTGAGACTATCAAATTATTTCAGGTAATCATTTTACAAAATTAAGTAAGCTTTGTAAATGCATAGCGAGCTTCCAAATATAAACGCAAGGTGCCCTTATAAGTTTTCAAATAATAATTGAAAATTGTTTAATTTTTAACAAAATACGAGGATATTTATAATGTACGTATATGTATTTGATCTTTATTGTAGTTGGTCATCAAAGTGGCTATAAATAATTTTTCCAACGCTTTTCTAAGGTCATTGTCAGAATATTTATTAATATGTATCTAAAAATTATAAATACAGATCCTAAGCATTTACGTTTGAGGCAAACCGCTGTCGCACAAAAACACAAACACTTATGCCCAGCGTCACAAAGCTTGATTAAATATTTAACGGCAGGTTAGGTAATCAAGGCTACAGACGACCAATGATAGCTTAAAAAATATTTGGTTCTCATGGCAGAACCCCCGAATCAGAGTCTGACAAAAAAGTGAAGTGAAATACCAGACACCCTGTATGAGATTTTAAAATATTATAAATGACTCCTGATGGGACACTTTTTTCCCCTCAGGGCTCGTCCCCGACTTCGCCGTCCCTAAAGCACTGCAACCTTTGGATTATTGTGCATATGATAAGTACACTTGGAGAACCCAAATCATCACAACACATTTTAAAAGACCTGACGATCGTTTCACTAACCAAGTTAGCATCATCAGAGGATGAAATATGATGACGCTAACTTGGTTAGTGAAACGATCGTCAGGTCTTTTAAAATGTGTTGTGGTGTTTTGTGTTCTCCAAGTGTACTTATCAGTGCTCATCACAGGTTCCAATCTTCACTTAGTGACTTATTGTGCATGCCCTTAGGCTTTCTACTCCACCCATTCCAAAATTACTTTGCCTTGAACTAGTTTGGACAGCGATTGGTAGGGTTAAGTTTTATATTGCTCTGTCTCCGGTCTAGACTGCCGGTGATCAGTTGTCTTTTGCGGTCCAGAGCTTTACACTCGCACAAGATGTCACGGCCTGATTTTTTCTTCTCGCCGCAGGGTCTGCATGCCAGGTCTCCCTCGAACCGCCCCATTTTATTCAGGTGTTTCTTGACGGCCATGTGTCCCGTCAAGTGATCTGTTATGTTTCTGAGCTGTCCTCTGCTAAGATTTAACAGCTCCACAGTTCTCTTTGAACTAGGATAATCAATTACTGACTTCCCATGTCTGAGCCCTGGACACTCTGTCCAGTACACCTTGTGTTCGTTTCTGACCCAGGACTTAATAGCTTCCCTAGCAGTTCTTTTTGTCACGCCCAGAAACGGTTCTGGTCCCATAAATGGTTCTGCTGACCCTTTCTTCGCGAGACTGAAAGCTTTTTCATTGCCTTTGACCCGGCACCCAGATGAGGGTGACCTCATTCTGCCCAGCTAGGTCGCTCGTCTCGTCTCGACACTCGCTCTAATAGGACACTTCCTTGTTAACGTGTTTACCGAGAATGAACTTTTCAACGTTAATTTTTTCGGGCTGCCATATGTATAAAACATATTAAGTTCGTTAGCCAGGAAAATGGGACGAGGTTTTCCGGGAAAATGTTGAGTTTTCATTCTAAAAAATTTTTATCTAAAAAAAAGGCTATGATAACCAAATTTGGTAGGTAAGTTTATGATATAAACAGTAAGCTATACACCAAAATTTATATTTCTATGTTACAAAGAAAAAAAGTGTTGATAAAATATTTGGTGCCAGATCATTTCTATAAAAATTCACTATCATAACGCACTTGCTGCGTCCAAGCTTTTTAGTGAATTTTTATTTAAAAAAATCTCTAATAGAGAGGATAGAGAGGTATCGATGGTGAGACTTTGCAAAAAATTAAATGAGCTCGAACTAGGGCCCCTAGAACCCATATCCGGGGTCAGTTTCGATTTTGAGGTTTATATATAATATATATATATATATATATATATATATATATATATATATATATATATATATATATATATATATATATATATATATATATATATATATATATATATATATATACATCTGATAACTCAAAAAATAATTAGCCGATTTCGATGAAACTCGGCAAGTGCCTTTCTTCTATTGATGGCTTGGAAGAGTTCGTTATCCAGGAAAATCGGGCAGGGTTTTCCGGGAAAATTTTGAGTTTTCTTTGGAGAAAAATTGTTTTCTCCGAAAATTACAAAGCTGTTTTAATAAAATTTAACGTTTATGTTGCCTTGGAAGGGACCTTACTACCTACTAAAATTCAACTTTCTAAATTTATAGAAAATTGAGTTATTTAAATTTTTAATTTTCTTTCGAAAAACATTTTTTGCTCAGAAAATTACAAACTTATTTTTATTAAATTTTGTGGTTATATTTCCTTGGGAAATACCTTACTTCTTCTTTCGGTGCCATATCAGGTCCCCCTAACGTTGGCAATTACATTGGCGAGTTGTTCGCGGTTTTCGGCTAATCTGAATAGTTGTTCGGCACTGCGTATTCCAGTCCAATCGCGAATGTTCTTTAGCCATGACATCTGTTTCCTTCCAATTCCTCGGCTGCCTTCGATTTTACCTTTCATTATAAGCTGGAGCACCTTGTATCGGTCTCCTCTAAGAACATGTCCCAGATATGATATCTTTCGCACCTTAATAGTGACAAATAACTCACGGACGGCATTCGCTCTATTTAATACTGCTTCGTTGGTCTGCATAGCTGTCCAGGGTATTCAAAGCATTCTTCTGCGCAACCACATCTCAAACGCTTCCAGTCGACCGATCGTAGCAGCCCTCAGAGTCCAGGTCTCAGCTCCATACAACAACACGGACCAAATATAACATTTGATCATTCTTTGACGCAATCTTAGGTTTAAGTTGTCGTTAGAGAAAAATGATTTCATTCTCATGAAAGTTAAGCGCGCTGTTTCAATTCTGCACTTTATCTCTTTATCAGGGTCTAGGTGTTCTGTGATATAACAACCAAGGTATTTGAATTGGGTAACTCTATCAATGTTTTGTTGGTCTATCTGTAGGGAAGCATCGGCGTGCGGTTGGCGACTGAATATCATAAATTTTGTCTTATTAATATTTATTTTCAAACCCATTTCCCTTCCTGTCGTGTTTACACTATCCAACAACTCTTGAAGGCCCCGGACACTATCGCACAAGATGACCGTATCGTCGGCATATCGAATGTTATTAATCAGTTCACCGTTAATCTTCACTCCAAGGTCTTTATTTTGCAAGGCCTTCTTAAAAATTTTATCCGAGTATATGTTGAACAATAGTGGGTAGAGAATACATCCCTGTCTGACGCCCCGTTGAATGCGACATTCATCGGTTAGTTTTCCATTGATTCGGACCACTGCTTTCTGCATCCAATATAAGTTCTCTATAATTTTCAGAACTCTCTCATCGATTCCCAAAGTTATTAGTATGTTTAAAAGTGTTTCATGCTGAACCCTATCGAAGGCTTTTTCATAGTCTATGAAACATACATAAATATCCTTGCGTTGGTCACGACACTTTTGAAGAAGTATATTTAGGGCAAAAAGTGCTTCCCGGGTGTCTAGTGCATTCCTAAAGCCAAACTGCGTCTCATCCAGGTCCTCCTCGCACTGACTTCTTATCCTTCCATGTATTATGCGAAGAAATACCTTTAATGTATGACTCGTCAGGCTAATTAATCTATATTCGTCGCACTTCTTTGCTCGCTGTTTTTTCGGAAGTGCTATAAAAACAGACTTTAATCATTCTTCGGGTATTTCACCAGTAGTATATATATATATATATATATATATATATATATATATATATATATATATATATATATATATATATATATATATATATATTTATTTATATATATATATATATATATATATATATATATATATATATATATATATATATATATATATATATATATATATATATATATTGTTAAAAAACTTAACTAGAACATTGATGTGATCTTCGTGAATCATCTGTAAGAGCTCTGCTGGGATGCTATCTGAACCAGTTGCTTTCTTGGTTTTGGCTGATTTTATGACATGAAGAACTTCGGATTTTAAAATTTCTGGCCCTTCGTCTTGGTTTGCATTACCCTGCATGTTTGGCCTGTCCTTTTCAAACAATTCAGTCACATATTTACTCCATACTTCAAGAATTTCTCTTTCATCAATAATAACTTTTCCCGTCCTATCCACCAGTATGTTAGTAGTTTTCTTGTTATATAAGCCAGCAACCTCCCGGACTTTCTTGTACATGTTAAACGTGTCATGCTTCCTTTCAAACTCCTCCATTTCCCGACATCTATCCGTCATCCATCCCTCCTTAGCTGTTTGTATTTTTTGTTTTATTTCTCTTTGTTTTCTTCTGTATTCTTCTGTTTTGCCCTTGCACTGTCTTCTTTGCTCCATAAGATCTAGCATTGCTTTCATCATCCATTGTTGTTTCTTGTGTCTGGTTGTTACTTTATGTTCTTCTAATATCTGGGTCATATGTTCGCGAAATAATTTCCATGTTTCCTCGACACCTTCGGTTGTTCTCATTTCTTTCATGCAATCGTTTACAGCTTTTTCAATTTTACTTTTGTTGACGTCTGAAATCGTGAGATTCTTTTGCTGGTGTTTCTTTTCTGTTTTAGCTTGACTCTTACGTCTGCAACTAAAGGGTTGTGGTCAGACCCAATATCCGCTCCAGGATACGTTGTAACCCTGGTGATGGAGTTCCTAAATCTTTTGTTGGTAACAATATAGTCTATCTGATTTCTTACTACATGTGTTGGGTTATCTCCAGGGCTTCTCCAAGTATACAGCCTACGTTGATGTAAGCTATACCATGTGTTGGTTACCACCAGATTGTGTTCTTGGCAGAAATCAAACAGTCTGTCACCTCGCTCATTACTTTCTCCCAAGCCATACTCCCCCACCAGATCAAATCTGCGACCTTTACCAATTTTGGCATTAAAATCACCAATTGTATATGTGATTTCGTTGGATTTTAAGCTCTTTAGTGTTGTACTAAGTTGATTATACAGAACTTCTACTTCGGTGTTATACTTTTTCTCTGTAGTAGGGGCGTATATTTGTATTAGGTTGATATTAAATGGTGATGCGTGTAGCTGTAACAGTACTATTCTGTCGCCGATTGGAACAAAGTTAATGACATATTTCTCTAATTCCGATGTTACAAAAATTCCTACTCCGTTTCTATGTTGTGGGTCGTCGTTGTCGCTCTCGGAGTAATATAGTATACCGTCTTTGTGTCTGCATGTCCCCGAACCAGTCCATCGCAATTCACTCACTCCCATAATCGACAGTTTCAAGCGTTTAGTCTCCTGAACAAGATTTTCAAATTTTCCAGCAGCATAAAGGCTTCGAACATTCCATGTGCCTATCTTTACAGTGGATTTTGCTATTTTGAGCCGGGGGATTCTTAGCACCCCTTGCCCATCAAAGGGCTGCCCGGGACTAGGGGCCGTCGCTTTTGTTTTTGTCGCCATAGCAATATCCTGGGAAATTTTAACAGTGTGGTTTCCCGTTGCCTTTACAGTTTTTTAGTTCAGCCGCCTCTAACATGAGAACAGACGCTGTTTTCAGCCGCCCACTCTGGATCAGACGCTGCGTACCTGTTGGTCCGCGGGAGGTATCTGATTTTCCTCCTACCACTCATATCTGAGAGGCATTCCCCTATCCGCCACCTGGGGACGCGCCCTCTAGGGGTTGCAGGTTCCCCCGAGGGAACTACATATTAAAATTAAACTTTCTAAGTTAATAGAAAATTGAATTATTCAAATTTGAAGCATTTAATAAAAACTCACTACCATAACGCACTTGCTGCGTCCCGAATGTTTATTATTGTTTTAGTGGTAATGTTTAGTACTCTCACATGCATTAAATGCGTGTGTGTATATATAGTATTCAAATAATTCTAATCCAATATAATAAATCTAGTCTATTGAAATGACGATTCTTCTTTAATACAACGGTTGGAAAACAATGAGTCAAAAAGGCTTAAATACCATTAGTTCTAACCTATCCAGAATACGAAGCAGCTAAATGTGAGTAGAGCTGTGGCTTACATTAAATATTATTGTACATGTCGGCATCAAAACCAAACAGACTAAAATAAACTTTATCAGAAGCAGCGAGTTACGCAGCAGGATTAGAGATACAAACGGCTGCTTAAAATAGTTCAGCAAAGTATAAGATAACACACAGGAGAACCGGAGCTCAATTTATTCCCGGATTAATTAAAAGAGTAGCATAATGGAAATGTTCTGTCGAAGACAAGTCGCACCTCAGCCTTAGGCGAGACCGTAGCTTGACAAGCCGCAATTATATTGAAACGAAACAAAGAGACCGGGTTAACTGAGTTAACCTAGGATTCCATACGCACAATAAGCCGCGAGAATTTCATCCCGCTTCTGATCAAACTAGTAACACAAACTAAGCAAGCAGGAACATCTTAGCTTTCCAGTCTCGCATCGTATCCAGCTCTATCTGTCTGTGTTTAGCAGGACAAATTGCAGACTTCAGCTCTTTCCTAACATCCCTCTCTTGTCTGCTGGCTCTACACTAACGAACAAACACCCCCCCTAGCGCGCTAAGTTCTACGTCGTTTAGTTCTCCTTTAATAGATAGAGCGTTTTCTACAGTTTGACTTTTAAAGAGCTTACTTGCAATTAACTCCTGTGATAATTTACACTGACGTGGACTTAAAGTCTACAGTCTTGTAATTCTGTTAGAGTTTTTTATTGAAAGTTTCTTAATTTTGAAACAGCTTGTTGTCTATTTCGTTAAATTTGAATATGGAGTTATTTAAATCCAAAATTTAAATTTCTAATCATCAGATTAAACATAAAACAAGTCTGGACGCAGCAAGTTGGTAGTGAATTTTCATAAAAATGTTTTTTCCCCAGCAAACACGCAACCATCGGTCGTCTGCCGGGATAATGCCGTCTGTGCTGGTTCAGTAACGGCAACGACGAAAAGGCGCTTTACCCTTACCTTATTGGCGTTTGCAAAATGCAAATAGTAACTACGGTATTCCGCAGTACCTAACCAATGTTGGCTAGGCGGTGAGAATTATCGCTTTTTCATAGTACTGGCAAAACGCTGGAGAAGTGCAGGCCGGTCATAATAGCCCTCGTCTGCTCGTTTATCATCGTAAGCCGATAGTGTTGGCGCATGTCCATGACGCTAACACAAAAGAAAACATTAAAACTAAAACAACATGGCGTATATGTTTATGTGATGTAGTGCTGTGGTGCTAGAGCTTAATTAAAGTAAAATGATAAATGATAAAACGCAAGAAATAATCTGTCGCAAGCCAATAGGTAAGTTAATCATTTTTTCATTTATTTATAGTCTTATCGCATTATATTAAATGTAGTATTCTCACAGTATGCAAATCATGAGCACTTGAATGTATAGTTTGTTTGTAAATCACGCAAATATTGGTAATTGATCTTGTGTGTCAGCTCTTGTATTATTTACCATTCTTTCTCCATAATTAAGGGAAGGAAGTAACATTATTGGGATTGATTAATTCAATATAACTAGTATAACTATGCCTTGACCAACATTATTAAACTTATTATTTGTAAATGTTCCGTTGTGGAAAAATCGAACATTTTTCGTTGATATAGTGTCTGATTTTCAGGAACAGTGAGAAAGAACCCTTTGTGTGAAGATGCCAGACAACAAAAAGGTGACTCGTTAAAGTTTTGCCCTCGTAATGCAGCAGACAGTGAAGAATATAGGAGACAAAAACATGTTTTAGGAACCATATTGTAAGCTAAGCCTAAAATATAACTCAAGTGCTAGATGAAATGTTTTAGGTAGTTTACAGTTGTAAAAGATAATACATCCTCTGATGACGCTAACCTTGTTAGTGAAACGATCGCCAAATCTTTAAAAATATGCATTGGTGAATTGGGGTCTCCAAAAGTGTACCTATCAGTGCTCATCACAGTTTTATTCACTTAGTGTTCACCTTCGATGAAATTTCAAATCTCAATTAGTAGACAAACCAGATGGACACAGCGTCTCTTGTTTATGCGAGTGCATATGTGCTGAGTACACATGGATATTCAGACCATATGGAAGTATATGTACCTACTAAAATATTAATATTCACTTATATTGTTAATTCAATGGATTCTCAAATTACTGTTTCATTTATGAGTTGGTTTATTGATATTTTATTTGGCATTATTGTTAATTTTGACACATTTATACTTTATTTATTGTTAATTGCAAAAGTTACTATTTTATTTTTATAACATTAAAACGTCTAATATATATATATATAGGTACTTGGTTTTTATTTCATTTTTTCTATGTCCTATGATATAAGAAAACCGTTGCAATATTCTTATTTATTTTATGTAATAATATAATCTAGCTTTACAAAATTGAATATTGATGAAAATAATGGTCTGTATTGATGGGTTATATTTATAAATTACCAATATCGTTCAACAATTTGATAGGTTCCTTATGTATACTTATTCCTAAATCATGTTGATCAGTATTGGACTATTTAATATATATATATATATATATATATATATATATATATATATATATATATATATATATATATATATATATATATATATATATATATATATATATATACGGAGTAATGCTGGTCCTTCATAGTAGAAGTAGTGGGCCACCTAAAATTGAGCACTTGATATAAGTGCCTGAGAAATGCAGATTTGATATTGAAATCAAGTAACTCAGTAGCATTGGTAACGTGCCTGACCTGTAGTGTATGTGGTGGCTAAGAGACTGTTGGCCAGATGCTGGCCAGAGTTTCCTATAGTTACTGGCCCAGCATTGTATTCAAGCACTTCTCCAGTAGTGCAAGTGCCGGGCACCGGCTATGACGCCAATACTGGGCCAGCATTAAAGGTTAGCTGGGTCATAGGAAATATGTGTGTTCTTTTTTTAAGAAAGCAGACATAAATTTTGGTTACCAGTATAATAGAGTAGAAACAATGTACCATGTTTTATTAAAATAATTTTGTACACACATTTCCGAAAGTAAACTTAAAGTGTTCCCGAAAAAACTGATTTTTTGGTTAACCTTATAGGTTAATAGCAAATTAGCTATTTAAATTTGAAGTATATAATGAAAATTCGCTACCATAACGCACTTGCTGCGTCCCGAATTTATTTTCTTACAAACATGTATTACATGTCGATGGAAAATGCAAAAATACAATAACATAAGGCGTGTTCAATTAAAAAGAAAAAAGAAAATTTGTATTACCAACGACTTATGGGCCACCTGTGGGTGTAGAAATATTTTTTAAGATTTAGCTCAAGGCACCCTATAATTAATGTATAGAATGTTTTTTCGTATCTTGTATATTAACAGATATATTGAGCTTTATTGATTTTTTACGAAAATTCGACAAAAATTATATACCATTAAACGATAAACTCTATAGCTAAGCTACTGCCAAAGCATCAGAGAAAGGGTCTATTTGAAATAAATTTTCTGGAATCATTTCAGTAAAATGAAGGACACTGACGGTTGAAGCTAAGACATCAGGGTTTGTAAAAGATTCTTCTTGAGACATTTTCTTTCCATAGCCCGTATTAGTTCCAAGTTCTTTGCCTAAATCTTGCCAATGTTGACCTTTTAAATCGCGACTTTAACATTTTGAGATAAACCCCAATTTACTTTTCTTTAAATGCCACTAACTTTTTTGTCTTCTGACTTAGAGAGGTAAGTAATTTACCTATAATAATATAAATCCGCGTACCAAACTTGGTTGCCCTTACGTTGTTATTTCCGGAGATATAAATTTTTTTCGAAACATACAATTTTCCAGGGTAACGAACTTATCCAAGCTACTTGCAAAAGGAAGCCAATTATTTTTTGGGTTATCGGTGTGAATAATAACATTTATAGGTAAATTGGCAGATTAGCGTATTGTTCGTTTTTTGAAAAAAAAAATCAGAAACACTCTTTTATGCATTAACCATAGGACAAATGCTGTGATCTCAACTCCACAACTCCTCTCCAACTGGAGCATTTCTGTTGTCGTGGATGGCCATTCCTCTAAACTGTATCCAATTAATGCAGGAGTTCATCAAGGTTCAGATTTAGCACCTACTTTGTTTCTTCTCCACATCAATGACCTCATCTTTAGCACATCCAAACGAGTTCACAGTTACGCCGACGACAGCACCCTCCACTCAAATATACAATATTCTAAGCCTGTCTCTTTAGCCCAATTAGATGAGGATCGCAGACTCACGGAGGGTTCTGTCTCCGTGGATCTCCAAAAAATGTAGAAAGGGAAGTATAAATCTTGTACAATTCAACCCCACCAAATCTCAGTCTTGCTTTCTTTCTTATAAGAGTTACACCAGCCCTAGACCTATCATAATGAACAACCAAGTTATTCGAAGTAATGAGTTCTTTTCACTTGTTCGCATTTCTGTGGATCGAAGTCTCAATTGACACCAACATGTTATATCAATTGCAGTAGCGACTGCTAAGAAATTAGGTTTGCTCTTCCGGACTCGCAAATATTTTTCACCAGCTAATCTCTATACGTTATATACTTCACAAATAAGGCCAAACCTAGAATACTGCTCTCACATCTGGGGTAACGCTGCTGCTTCTACACTCCCTATCCTGGGCCCCATTCAGAAGAGAGCTATACGTCTCATCGGTGACCATAACCTCACCCAAAGGCTGCCATCCCTTGCCCACCGACGTGCCCTTGGTGACCTTTCTCTCTTTTATAGATATCTGCATGGGCACTGCTCAGAGGAGCTTTCTTCCATAGTTCGTCCACCTGCTGCCCCCACCAGATCTACCAGGGGAACAGAGCGAATGCACCCTTTTAGTGTCCAGGTCAACAAACATAGAACATCTTGTTATGCCCGCTCTTTTGTCCCCACATGCGGAAATCACCAACACCAGGGCGCAGTTTCACCTCACTATCCTGGAAATTTTGCCGAACCCCTGCCTTTCTGTAAGGTGGGTAGGTATCTTTAACGTGCCCCACATCTCATGGTCACGGGACCGATGGCTTTACGCCCACTCTGAAGGGCGGAACATGCAGACATACAACTTGCTCAAATACAATGCCAGAACCTCGGTTAATTTTAATTGTACAGTATGAACTGAAAAAGTGAAAGGAGAACGCTGGGATCGAACCTGGTACCCTTCGGTTCAGAGGCACACGTTCTTATCGCTGAACCACCGAGGCTGAGGCTGTAAAGCATATCGTTGTGAGAAGGTTTGACCTATTTTAGATCACAATTATTTTATAGATTTAAGCTACATTTATTTTCTTGTGGGGAGGGGGGATGTAACTAGATGCAATTATTTTAATCTCTGTTTGAATGATTCAGTTTCGCTGGTTAGCACTATATAAATGCTATCCATTTAACAACAACTATTTTGAGTTTGGATAAAAGTATTACTATTTGTTTAATTCCATAAAGCAAAACACAGCTAATGAATGCTTCTGAAAGCTGCACTAAAATAAATTGAACAATCTATTATGTTTAAAAACGAAATACAGCCAGCAGATGCGAAAAACAACAGTTTGTTTGAAAGACAATTAGAACGGATGTGTCGTGTAAAATTTTTTCCAAAAAAAAAAACATACGAGTGTAATCTGTTCATCCCAGTGGACACATGGAACTCAGCTTTTATTTACACTTCAGTTAAATACGTCCAGTTAACAGGATTGGCCGTTGTCAGGTACAGCGATAGCGCTTACTGAAACTGTTTTTAAATGAAACTGTACAATTTTATGCTGACCTTCGTAAATTCGCTGCTTCAATTAAACGGTTGTCAGCAGAGCACCGCACCGCTCTGTCAGGTAAAAACTGCCTGCAATCAGTCAGAATAAGTTATCGTTAATTCTGACATTTGACGTACGGTTACCACCTGCTCTAAAATTGCAAATAACTAGCAAACATGGTATTGCATTTAAAAGGAATTAAATTAATTAAGCCAAATAGAAGCGGTTTTATTTTGTGCAAAACATACAGGTGGCCCATTTCTACAGTAAAACTCAGAATATCCGAAATTTTACAAAACATTAAGAAAAGTGTTATATACGTTAATTATAGGGCGCCCTGAGCTGCTTCTTATAAGAAGATATTGAAGATCACAGCGTGATCCATAAATCAGTGGTAATACAAACCTTTATTAGTTTTTGTTTTGTTGGATACAGGAGGGGGAAATGCTACATGTAGACCTCATTCGCGACCCCGTAGTTCGTGGGATTTCTAGGTACTGTGAGACTGTACTCACTAAAACTCCCTACCAAGCAGTACCCGACCATAGTCCATACCTCCGTCGCAACGATTTCACACAATGACGTTTGGGTTTGAATATTTACATTCTGGTTTTGCCGCGGGGGCGTTAGCGGGTAAGTATAAGCTTTAGGCGCTTATGCCTATGTGGATGTTGCTCATCGTAGTCGGTGGCACTGCGGAGAAGAGTATTTGGGTGAGAAGCGACTTTTACGAAGTGAAAGCGTTGAGTTTCTATTGGCCGGTTTACTGTTCTCTAGTTGGTTGTGTTTTCGGACTGTGTCGTGTGTATCGGTTTTCTGTTTTGATTATTGTGGTTTGATTTGTCTATTTGTATGGCTTTTATTAAGTTGTGTTTGTATTTGGATTTGTTTTGGTATTAATTTCTTCTTATTGTTTGTGGAATGTAGTATTGTTCCCAGATTTGCACTTTTTTTGTGGCCTTCAATATGCATCATTAGTTGTAATTGGTTGATACTGCTTTTTGGTGTTTTCTGTTGTGAATGTTTGTAGCTACGTTTGATTTGTAGCTAGGTATGTGGATTTTATCCAATGCTGTTATATGTTCCTTGAATCTTGTTTCTATTGATTTTTTTGTCATTCCTATATATTTTTTATTGCATGTGCTTAATTCATGTGAGTTGTGTTAATGTTTTTTGTTTATTTTGTTTATTTCTTTGTTATTGGTTTTGTAGCTCATTTTTAAGTTATATTGTTTGAGCGTTTGCGTTATTTTTTTTGATGTGGTGGTTATAAGTGAATTTTGTGTATTTTGTGTTTGTTTCTGGTGTTTTCTTTTCGGTTTTGTTGATTGGTTTGTTTTTGATTTCTATTACTAGCTCTTCTATTGTTTTCTTCTATCCATTTCTTTGTGCTATTTGTATTATGATGTTGTATTCCTTTTCTGGTTCGTCATTATGGAGTGGTACATTTAGCATTCTGTTTAATAAGTATCTGTATGCGGCCATTTTGTGTGGGTTTGGGTGTGGATGTATTGAGTGTTTACGTATAGTGATGTCTGTTTGTCTAGGTTTTCTGTATATTTTGTATTCAATCTGGTTTTCTTTTCTGAATAGTGTTAAGTCTAGGAAGTTTATGGTGTTGTTTGATTCTTTTTCTATTGTAAATTTTATGTTGTTGTTGATTTGCTTTAATTATTTGAGGATATTGTCTATGTTGGTTTTTTTTATTTTCATATATTATTAATATATCATCGACGTATCTTATCCATTTAAAGTTTAGGTCTGTTTCTTTTATGATAGTGTTGATTTTATCTTCTAACTTTTATATGTATATTTCTGCCATGATGCTTAATAGTGGAGATCCCATTGGTAGTCCGCCTTCTTAAATGTAGTATTCTCCGTTGAATTCAAAGTGATTTTGTTTGTGTTTGTGATTTGTTGTTTTTTGTTGTTATTTTGCATTTTATTTTCGACTATATTTGTGGTTTCATTAATTGGTATATTGATGTACATAACTGTTATGTCGAATGGGACGAGTCTTGTATTTTTGTCTATGTTTTCTAATTTATGCACTAGTTCTATGGAGTTTTTTATGATAAATTGGTTTTCTAATTTTATTTCTTGTTTTAGTACTTGGTCTACTTCTTTTGCTATTTTGTATGAAGGTGCATCTTTAAAGTTGATGAGTGGTCTTATTGGGTATCCCGTTTTGTGTATTTTAGTGAATTTTCGTAGAAAAATTCACTAATGGGGAGATCCCGACTTTTGAATTTTGAAAAAAATTTTGCAAATGAGCGCGATCTAGGACCCCTAGAACCCATATCCGGGGTCAGTTTGAATTTTTATATGTTTATATATATATATATATATATATATATATATATATATATATATATATATATATATATATATATATATATATATATATATATATATATATATATATATATATATATATATATATATATATATATATATATATATATATATATATATATATATATGTATCACACCGATAACTCAAAAAATAATGGGCCGATTTTGATAAAATTTGGCATGTACCTTTCTTTTGTTAATAGCTTGGATAAGTTCGTTAGTCAGGAAAATCGGACGAGGTTTTCCGGGAAAATTTTGAGTTTTCATTCGAAAAAAATTCATATCTCAAAAAGTAATAAGCCGATTTTAATAAAATTTGGCACATACCTTCCTTTTGTAAATGGCTTTGACATGTTTGCTAGTCAGGAAAATCAGACGAGGTTTTCCGGGAAAATTTTGAGTTTTCATTCGAAAAAAATTCATATCTCAAAAAGTAATAAGCCGATTTTAATAAAATTTGGCACATACCTTACTTTTGTAAATGGCTTTGACATGTTTGTTAGTCAAGAAAATCGGACGAGGTTTTCCGGGAAAATTTTGAGTTTTCATTTGAAAAAAATTCATATCTCAAAAAGTAATAAGCCGATTTTAATAAAATTTGGCATGTACCTTCCTTTTGTAAATGGCTTTGACAAATTGGACGAGGTTTTCCGGGAAAATTTTGAGTTTTCATTTGAAAAATTTTTTATCTTAAAAAATATAAAATCTATGATAACCAAATTTGGTAGGTAGGTTTACGATATAAAAAGTAAACTATACACCAAAATTTAGATTTCTATGTTACAAGAAAAAAAAGTTATAATAAAATATTTTGTGCCAGATCATTTCTATGAAAATTCACTACCATAACGCACTTGCTGCGTCCAGACTTTTATTTATTATTCCTCTCATTGGTGGTGCTTTACGGTTGTTGTTATAATAATGTGATGTTGTTTTTCGGTTGAATACTGTCTTCGTGTTTTTTATGATGTTTAATATTTGATTTTGGAATCCTTTCGTTGGGTTTTCTTTTAGTTTCTTGCATTTTTTTGGTAAGATGAATGTGTTTGTTTTTTCTATATAGTCTCAGAAACTCAGAGAACAGTAAACCGACCAATAGAAGCTCAACGCGCAAACGTCACATACAATTTCAAACAGAGGTCACACAGGAACGATCATAGTCAGTAGCGTGCTGATGATGAAATTGCAGTCCACGTAAACAATTAGAAAATCACAAAAAGTCTAGCAAACAAATATAGTGTGTATTAAAAAGAGATTACAGTGTACTGCAAAATTCCAATATATATATATATATATATATATATATATATATATATATATATATATATATATATATATATATATATATATATATATATATATATATATATATATATATATTTGTAGCACACCGATAACACAAAAACGAATGGACCGGTTTTGATCAAGTTTGCTAAGTACGTTCCTTTTGAAAGGGGCTTGAATAAGTTCGTTAGCCAGAAAAATAGGCCCGCGTTTTCCCGAAAAATCTTGTGTTTTCTTTCGGAAAAAAGATATATCCGGAAATAACAAAGTAGGGGCGACGAAATATGGTAGCCGTGTTTGCAATATAAAGAGTAACCCATGCACCAAAATTCAGGTATGTAAGCATAAAGACAAAAAACTTATAGGCACTTAAAAAAATTGGGGTGTTCCTCAAAACATCAAAGTCGCGATTTTAAACGTCAAAACTGGCAAAATGTGGCCAAAGAACCTAAAACAAATACGGATTATGTAAAGAAAATGTTTCAAGAAGAGTGTTCTTTAAATCCTTAAGTTTCAGCTTCAACCGTCATTGTCCTTCACTTTACTAAATTATTTCCAAAAAACACATTTCAAACAGACCCGTTCTCTTATGCGTTGGCAGTAGTTTTAGTTAAGCTTATGGTTTAACGGTCTATAATTTTAAACAAAAATTCGTTAATGAGGAGACCGCGACTTTCGAATTTTAAACAGATTTCTTCTAATGAGTGCCAACTAGCCTCCCTGGAGTCCATAGTCGAGCTTAGTTACAGTTTTTATCGGTTTACATATATACAGGCTGACGCATTTCTACGCTAAAGCTCAATCTAATTGTTATTATACAAGATACGAGAAAAATTAGATACGTTAATTATAGGGGTTCTTGAGCTGGGTAGTAAAAAGGAAATTTGAGCAGAAAATTCGAATAAAACGAGCTTGAAAGCTGTCTTTTTCACATCTTGAAGCCATATCCCCCTTAAACCCTGCCTACCCTGCACAGCACCCATAGTGCATGCAACCACACTCGTTGCATAAACCACAAGAAAAACTTCTTGTTCATAACCCTCCAAGGAAGTTACGTGACCTGGGGCAAATAGGGGTGCTGTGTGGGGTAGGCAGGGTTTAGTGAGGATATGGCTTCAAATAGACAGCTTTCAAGCAGTTTTCATTGCATTTTCTGCTCATATTTCCTTTTTACTACCTACCCCGCCCAGCACCCCTATCCACTCCCAGTCCCGTAACTTCTCTGGGGGGTGGGGGGTGGGTGGTTGATTGTGGTGAGCAAGAAATTTTTCTTGTGGTTTGTGCATCCTAGTAATGTTTCTGAAAACAATTTTTTTAAAAGCGTTCGGGAGCTAATCTGCAAATTTACCCAAATTTCATTAAATCCTTCACATTTGAATAACTCAATTTGCTATTAACGTAAGATTTGTTGGTTAGAAAACCAACATTTAAGTTTATTTTCGGAACATTTTTGTATATTTTCAAACCATAAGTAATTTTGATAAAATATAGTACATTGTTTCTACTACATGGGCTATACCGGTAATCAGATTGATGTCTGCTCGAATTTGTAATTGAAAACATTTTTATGAAAATTCACTTCCATAACACACTTGCGCATCCAGACTTTTGAAAAATGTTTATATATTTTCAAACAATAAAGTTATTTCGATGAAATATGGTACATTGTTTCTACTATATAGGCAACCAAGTTTGATGCCTGCTTTCATCAAAGAAAGACATTTGCTATGAAAAATATTTTAAAGAAAATTCGCTACCATAACGCACTTGCTGCGTCCAGACTTTTTAAATATAAATTGAGACAATAATGATAGATAGGTTTAGACAAAGAATACATATTCCTTTTTTCCAGCGTCCATATATATATATATATATATATATATATATATATATATATATATATATATATATATATATATATATATATATATATATATATATATATATATATATATATATTATAGACGGCGAATCAACTGGGTCCCCCAGTAAAGCATGTTATCGCCTGTGTGTTTCTATGTTCGATACCCGAGGCTGGGCACATAACGATGCCTATCTTAGTCTGTTCCAGGTAATCACGTCACATCGAAAAGAGGGCCGAAGTCTTATCTAACCGCACTAAATATGTCAGCGGCGGATCAACAGAGTCATGAAATACTGTGTATGTCTTGCTTGAGACCGGGAAATATGGGTTATGGGCGCGCTCACAAGCCAGTCCCCGGAGATTATCCAGACCCCTATCCTATTATGCGATAAATTTCGTCCCTTTTTTTTGCCTGCGGTCGAACAGGAACTTATTTCTCTGGGGGATAAAAAAAAGCGTTTGTATACGGATTTTTTCTAGATTTTATATGCCAAACAGGAAATAAATTGTGTACATCATAGCCTTGCTAATTAATAGAAAAGGTGGTTGATCTGATTAGAGATTAATATTAGGTTATACCAAAAAGAAAAACGTAACTACATTGTAGCCAATTTAATTAGATACAACACGTCCTGACCTCAACCTGACCTGACCTGACCTGACCTGACCTGACTATCGTTTCGCTAACAACGTTAGCATCATCAGATGGATGACTAATCTAAAAGAGAAATGATTATTCATGTTCCAATCTTTTCGCAGTGACTACACAAGAACCTAAGTTTATTATAGCTGCGTTTAACCTTAAACGCGAAATTGATACTGTTATTTTAAAAGCTTCATTTTAAAGTTTTGAAAGCAAAAATCCAAAAAAATCTCTATATTTTGCGTCCAGAGATGTATTTTTTTAAGAAACGCTGAAACACGTCAATTTTAATATTGAGGGGGACATGTTTTGATACAAAACTCAACTTTGTCACATCAGCCCCTTAAGGGTGGTGACAACAACCCTTATATTTTAAATAGGGAACATGAGTCGAGTGTTACATCATTTGAAAGCTCCTTCTTTTATGAATTCAGCACACTAATTTTTTTCAAGTTTTATCAACTCGTTTAAAAATTATTCACAGTTGGAATTGCAAGAACGTATTTCATTCATTGTGATAATAAATGCACTAATTAGTCAATTTTTTGTTAGAGAAAACTAACAAACAAAACCAAACGTTCAAAAATGTTTATTCAGTTAAGTAAGTGTTCAAATGGTTGACCACCAGCTTCCATACAATAGTACAAATTTTGTTCAAAACGAGCTCTGACATTCTGGAGCATTTGTGGAGTTATTAAACGGCATTCTTCAACAATGCGTCATCGTAATTCTTCCAGAGACTCCGGTTTTGTTGCGTAATTTCTACTTTCTAAATGGCCCCATAGAAAGAAGTCTAAAGGAGTTTAATCCGATGATATATGGGGCCACTTCATAGCACCTCCACGCCCAATCCATTGCTCTGGAAATTGATTGTGGACTTCGTGAAAATTTCTTGGATTAGTATCTGCCCAATAACGACAATTATGACGATTGACTGTAGAGTTTAATAAAAACTCATCTGAAAAACAGATATTGAACACAAAGTTCCCGTCATCAGCTATTCGTGCAGTCATTATATATATATATATATATATATATATATATATATATATATATATATATATATATATATATATATATATATCGTCCCGATAGCTCAAAAAATAGTGGACCGATTTTGATGAAATTTGGTAGGTGCCTTCTTTTTGTAAATGGCCAGTGACCTGACCAGTTTTTCCAGGAATTTTTTTTTGAAAATTTTTGTATATGCGAAAGTAACAAAGTTATGGCAACCAAATTTGGCACTTAAGTTTTTGCTATTAAACTTACACTATATGCCAAAATTCAGATCTCTAGGTTTAAAGAAAAAAAAAATGTAGATGTTTAAAAATATATATTTTGGGTGTCACTGATGACCAGAGAAATGCACAAAATCAAAACATTTTGTGTAGATAACGAGACCTATTGTATAATATAAACAAAGATTGGGGTGTTTTTGACGCAAAAAGGTCAAAAAATCAACAGAAAAATTACTTTGAGAATTTTATAGTTTTTCTTTAAATATCAGAGTCGCGATTTGAAACCTCGAAATTTGCAATTTTTTGACGGAGAACTTAATACAAATACAGTTATGTAAAGCAAATGTCATGATAAATCTGTTTTACAACGCCTTAAGTTACAGCTTCAACCACCATTGTCCTTCGTTTTACTAAAATATTTGCAGAAAATTCATTTCAAATAGACCCATTTTCTGATGATTTGGCTGTAGTTTTTAGTAAACGCAGCGGTTCACTAAGATCCCTAAAATAAATAATTTCAAACAGGCAACAAGAATACAGCGTTTACTACATCGGCTCGATCATTTTTGCACTTTAGTTTTCATGTCATCTGAATTTTCAATAAACAACCCTTACCAAGTAACATCTGCCACAATGTAAAAATTACTAAGCTTAAAAATATATAGCTGTTTTGTACAACAGATAACATGTATATTTATTAAAAAATTAGTTGTAATTTCGGATAAATCTGTATGGTTAGGAACCGAATAAACCCAACCTTTGCTGTAACAATGCATCCGCTAACTGGCCCAATACTATTACAGTATTATAGGAGCTTGTTTAGGGGCTGCATTGTCAATTACATGTATCAAAAAATGGCAAGCAAAGTTTGCAATTTGAATTTGATTTGATCATTCAAGTTAAGCAACTACGGGCGCAGTCAGTAATTGGATGGGTGATCGGCTGACAACAAGTTACGTTTTTGTTTAAATAATCATTTTACCATATTTGTCTTCTTTTAGGTAAATTTCAGTAACTTTGTTTCCATAATAGAGAACTTTTAATATATGTATACAAATACCTATTTCGCATAAACACTATTTATTAGGTGTGTGCCTCTAAATAAGGATTTCAGTTTAATCAAATTCAAATGCTTTACGCTATTCGGGCATTTTAACATGTTAAACTAGGCTTTCCAAGCAACATTTATAGTCAAATTGACGTCAAATCGCCCTAACAATAGGTCCGCGACCAAATCACCACAGGCCATTTTCAAGTAAAATTTAAGTGTATATTACCAATGTGGGGAATAAACTAAAAGTAATAGGGAAGTCGATAATAGGTCCAGCAAGGCATTTCGACCAACGCGTTTTAGTTATATTTAGGGCATTTTCATTATATATTGGGCCAATGGGCGTAATTTATTGGTAAATATGTCCAACGTTTTACTTGAATCCGATATCCGGGCCAAGTGCCGTGAAATTCTTAACAACTAACTGCGCATGTGACATTATTCTGTGTGATCTGTGGTTATGTATGTATTAACAAACAGTAGATATTAGCAACTAGGTATGTCCATCTCTGTTTATAAATGACAACATGTTGAATGATCAAAACAGATATGATAAATATTTGAATCAATGATAAAGGTAACTTGCACTGTATAAAGGAAAAAACCACTGCGGTTATGTTTTTTATGTTAACATTTTAATATAATTCAAGCGCCTCTGTAAAAAGTAAAATTAGTTAAAATTAAAAACTATTCAAAATTCTTGAAAACCTGATTTTGAGAATTGGTGATGTAAAGAAGACAAAACTATCCTACCCTCATTGTATACAAGCATTATTTTATGTTTTTTTCGAGTTAAAATTTAGTTACACTAAATTCAACAAAAAATGGTTTTTAGTTTTTCAATGCAATCAAGATGGATACCGCAAACATACTTTATTATGGTTACCATTGTAACATTATTGACCTTAAAGTTAATTTTGCCCTATTTTTTTACCTATAAGTCACAATTCCCAATGACAAGGCAAACCACAGAACACCCCTATAGAAGGGAAACGCCAATGCTGACGTTTTGAACAATATTGCAGCGCCTCTGGCAGATGCGATGAATTTTAGTCACACGCGGGAAATTTGATTTCATTTTCATTTAGCAAATCCAAATAAATTCTGTTTAATTTTATACCAAAGAGATTAAATTAGTAAAATATTTTTTTAATGATTTTTATAGTGAAAGCGAAACAAGTTATGTTTTAATAACACACATACCCATGTTTTAAGCTTTGTAATCATAGAAAAAATTAATTGGTAATTTGAACCTTCTAACACTTGCAGCTTAAGTTTTTGTTATTGATATGATTATTGGAAAATCAAACAAGATAAAATACACTTGTGTTTTATTATAACAGTATTACTATTACATTTATTTAAAAACCTAGAACAGTATTCCTATTACACTTATTTAAAAACCAATTTAATTCTGAAAGTAAGATGAAGTATATATTCTCGGGAGGGGGGTATGAGGTACAGGGCTATGCGGACGACATTGTCATCATAGTCCGAGGAAAGGTCACACAGGCAGTGTGGGAGCGTATGCAGACTGCACTGAAAGTGGTGGAAGGGTGGACGGTTGATCAAGGGCTCGGGGTGAGCACCGAGAAAGCAACCGTCGTGCCGTTTACGAGGAGGAGGAAGTGTGAAAGCCACAGAACTCTCACTCTATACGGTAGGAGCGTTCCAATGGCCAGGGAGGTAAAATATCTTGGGGTCGTATTGGACTCTAAGCTAACCTGGAATGGTCACATTGGAAAAATACTGCGTAAGGCAGTCATGACCTTAGCCGTCACTAGGCGGCTATATGGAAAAACGTGGGGACTAAGACCTAGTATGGCCCACTGGCTGTACACAAGGGTGGTCAGACCATCGTTAACATATGCGGCACTGGTCTGGTGGCCTAAGGTGACACAATCCAGTGCCAAACAAAAACTAGGCAAGATCCAAAGGATGGCTTGCCTAGGCATCACAGGGGCCATGTCTTCAACCCCAACAGCCGCCATGGAGGTGTTGCTGGATCTACCCCCCCTACACTTAGTTATTATGGGAGAGGCCAGGCTAAGACTATACAGACTAGCCTGCAATGGTAGACTGAAGATCAACCCAGGCTTCAGGGGCCACTGCAAAATTCAGGAGATCGTGAAGGAGCCCATGCTGGAAATGAGGTCAGACTTCGCGAGCCCGCGAATGTGCAGGGAAAACAACTTTACAGTGGAAATCCCTGATCGCGAGGCATGGCGGGAGGAGACGCCGGACATACCACGGGACGCGCTCGTCTGGTTCACAGACGGATCTGGCGGGGAGCGTGGGACGGGGGCAGGTGTTTACTCGGAAGGACCGAGGGTAAGTCATAGTATTTCCCTCGGAGCCCATGCAACGGTGTTTCAGGCCGAGATGTACGCCATCCTGCACTGTGTGCGGGAGAACAAGAGGAGGGGCTACACCAACAAGCGGATCCTCATAGCCACAGACAGCCAGGCAGCCCTTAAGGCACTAAGTAGCCCACGGGTAAATTCCTGGCTGGTGAGTGAGTGCCGAGACGAGACGAGCGACCTGGCTGGGCAGAATGAGGTAACCCTCATCTGGGTGCCGGGTCACTCGGGGGTCAAAGGCAATGAAGAAGCTGACAGTCTCGCGAAGAGAGGGTCAGCAGAACCATTTATGGGACCAGAACCGGCTCTGGGCGTGTCAAAGAGCACTGCCAGGGGAGCCATTGAGTCCTGGGTCAGAAACCAACACAAGGTGTACTGGGCGGACTGTCCAGGGCTCAGACATGGGAAGTCAATAATTGACGGACCCAGTTCAAAGAGAGCTGTGGAGCTGCTAAACCTTAGCAGAGGACAGCTCAGAAACACAACAGGTCTCTTGACGGGACACATGGCCGTCAAGAAACACCTGCATAAAATGGGGCGGTTCGAAGGGGACGTCGCATGCAGACTCTGCGGCGAGGGGGAGGAATCAGCCCAGCACATCTTGTGTGAGTGTATAGCTCTGGACCGGAAAAGACAACTGATCTACGGTCACTCTAGACCGGAGACAGAGCAATATAAAACTTCACCCTACCAATCGCTGTGCAGACTAGTTCAAGGCACAGTGATTTTGGAATGGGTGGAGTAAGACTAAGGGTATGCACAATCAACCAAGGGTTGCGGTGCTATCGGGGCGGCAAGGCCGCGGACGAGCCCTGAGGGAAAAAAAAAGATGAAGTATATATTGCCATTCCTTATCGATAGGAGGTATATTACAGCAGTCTGGTGCTTGTACAATATTACATTTATATGCTCACATGACCACAATGTATGGCAAGGTTGGTTTTTGTTTCTTTTAGGGTATATATAAATGACGTCATATTGTCATTTATTAGAAAAACATTCGTGCACCCTTTAATTTCCTTCTTTATTTCAAATGACACTTGGTAATATTCATCTAACAACAGTGCACACTATCAGGCTTTCTGGTCCTTCCGAATCTACCCGTTCTATTGTTTACTTCTGAGATGTTATATAAATAGAAATTTTTATTTACACTTTAAAATATATGAATACCTACTCAAAGGAAGATGTAATATGGGAACAGCAGTTCATTTCAGGTACTTTATCCTCATCAACGAAATGACGATCACAAATATAAAATCTATCGTAAATGGCTTGTGGATATAAACCAAGCGTCTTAGGGTTATGTACAGCTTTTACCCAGTCATCAAAATGGTCTTCTGATGATTTCAACGAAAAACGATGTCTTTTGCTAAATAAATCCAGGCACCCGGAACACAACTATAAATCGTTTTCTTGGTTGGTATCATATTTATATCCACAAAGCTTCAGTAAGAAAACGTTATTTACTTATAACCTATGAACTACTTCTAAACTTGCCTGAAAACTAAAACAGTTGTAATTATGTTTCACCAAAACACCTTGAACTATGAAAGCACCTTGCTTTTTTGATAAGAAAACTGAAAATAGAATTGAAATTACATGATTGTTTAAACACAAAGCTTATGATGACGATTATATTTTGATTCACTAAAAAACGCACCTTTAAAACACAAAGCCGACTAACAATGAAAACACTGTAAACTATCCACTAAAAGTTAATATAGGTAAAACTTAATTAAAAGAAACGTTTAGCAACAAAATTAGGTTATAATTACACAATCAAAGAACTAGAAGCGAACAAAAACACTTTTTGCATTCAAAAGATTTGAATTTTGAATGTATGATAAAATGGCGCACTCACCAGCTCGTTCCGTAGAATTGTAGCACTACTGGCGATATCTACTATATGCGATGTCCGAACTAGAGCCCTAATAAAGTTCAGGTTAGCTCCATTTAGGTAAAACTTCTATAGGGAGTGTTCTGTGAGTCAAAATTATCAAACTTTGAAGGCATTTTGTTCTATTATGGGAATTTCAACTACATGGTAATCAAATTTAGTTTAAATTTATTAGCAATCATACATTTTCATTTATCGAAATATATATATATATATATATATATATATATATATATATATATATATATATATATATATATATATATATATATATTACTTATATACGGAGAGACATATATGAATGATTATATAGCGTTTTTGATCTTTGATTTCATAATATGTTATAGACATCAATAGAGCTAAAATAAGTAAATAAACATAAACATATGAAAGCTGACCGTGTTGCCAATGCTTCATTCCATGGGCATAAAAAAGGATGTATTATATTGAAGGGGTACACGTGCTCATTTCAAATCAGCAGCCTTCCTTCCATATAGTAGTAGCCGATGAAGTTCTCATACTTTTTGAGGATTTACATAAAGACTGTGACTGAAAAATAAAACTTTTATTAATGAAGTAATTGATTTCACTGCTGTACACTTTGAACTTTGAGGATATTTTTATGTGAGATTTTATGGGTATTTTCCACTTTGATGTAGGCTGTTTGACTTGGAAGAACACTTCTGCAGTAATTATGACTATATGGCCCATCAGAAAGCAATTTTGAGTTATCTTAGTGCCCAAAATATTTCCTGTGCTGTATTGCAGTTAGATTGGTTATATATATATATATATATATATATATATATATATATATATATATATATATATATATATATATATATATATATATATATATATATATATATATATATATATATATATATATATATATATGTAATCTGGACTTCATAAGAAGACTTCCAATTTACTATACCACAGAGACGTATTGCAAGTTAATATTAGGTAATAAATTACCTTAAAATATGTATTTTAGGTATCTGGACCTAGTAGTCACTTTTCAGTCTAATTTAGGGCACACTTCGGCCTAAAAATCACCAATTGTGGAATTGAAACTCAAAATTATATTTAAAGATATTTATAGGTAAAATTGAATCAAATTTTTACCAATTTAGTTACTTGTAAGTTACTGACTTTGGAGTAATTTTAATAGTCAAAATATGCTAATTGGGAGCTACATTCTCAAATTTATAGTGATTATGACAATCAAGCCAACATTTTGATTAATTATTACTAAATTACAACTTGGTTAGGTTATTTGGACTCGAGTGCTGGTTAATCTGCCTTAATTTGTTGCTTGGGTTTACTCTATGTAAGACATAACATTAACAAAAGACAAAAGAAAAAATCGCGACGCAGCAAGTGCGTTATTGTAGCGAATTTTTAGGAAAATCGGCTCAGTTCAAATAGATTAAACAATGCTTTGTTTTAATTGGATAGTCGAAGTCCCCCGGTCCGTACCACTTCTGAGCTGATCTTTAAAATGTATTGAATTTCCACCACAAAATTATAATGCATGCTTGTGAGAAAATAAATTCAGGACGCAACAAGTGCGTTATGGTAGCGAATTTTTATTAAATGCTTCAAATTTGAATAGCTCAATTTGCTATTAATCTATAAGGTTCGTTGGCCGGGAAACAAGTTTTCTCTGGACCATTTATTTTCGAAACATTTTTACACTTTCAAACAATCAAGTTATTTGATGAAATATGGTACATTGTTTCTACTATATAGGTCATACTGGTAACTAAATTTAATCTATGCTTTCTTTAAAAAGACACATATTTGCTATTTAAAACGTTTATATGAAAATTCACTACCATAACGCACTTGATGCGTCCAGACTTTTTTTTCTTAGAGCATCCAGTGGGCTAATAGACGACTGTTATGGGTGGTCCGATTTACCTTGTATATTTTACTGCCAGGTTGTACAGGGCTCTCATTAATTCCCGAACCCCACGTGACCGGATTCTGTCTCTCTCTTAGTGGAATATGATTTTATAAGT